>KZ309459.1:57479-67984 GCA_000376725.2 Ladona fulva
AAAAAAAATCACAAATTAACTTACATCTTTGACCTACTTTTCTACATAGTCACCAATTTTCTCAACACATTAAACTTTTTGGGAAAAAAAATATTGTGCGTTACTTTCCGATCTACCCTCGTACACTTCGCTGCTCCTCACACGTGGACGACAGTAACATGCGCGCCATGTTTGCTTCATAGTTCAGGCTTCTCTCGCTAGAGCTGCACATGAAAACAAAATACCCTCCATAGTGGAAACTTCAAACTATATCGTCGTTAAATTTCAACATTCCAGCTGCAATACCTGGGGAAAAAAAATGATTGTGCGTTACTTTCCGATCTGCCCTCGTATATATATAACACCAGCTAGGAGAAGTGTCTTATATATTAGATTATATGTATTTATGAATTTATTTATGTATGTAGAAGTTAAACTACAGTACATGTTCCTGTGTCATGTTTTTGTCTTTAAAAATTATAGATAGAGTTGAACACACATCATTCCTTCTTCATCTCACTTCCTTTAGCTGTAATACATAGTATACTTTTACTGTGTTTATGTGGAATTCCAAGGAAAGTCAAATAGAGCCTCGTATAATGTGGTTTACGGAAATTCTTATTGGCACTATATGAATAGGCATGAAATCAAGGTTTCCCATTTGAATAGAATTGCAGAAGATCTGTTCATATGTTTTAATGGTATTTAGCGAGGGTGACACTTTACCAGAGTACCCAAGAAGCTGAGGGTTGACTACACATACATGTTCTTATATGTGTACACACTGATATTTCCACAAACTGAAAGCATGTATTTTTATTATTGAAGCTGTAGATGCTTTGTAGTTAGTAATTGTCTATGATTTTTGAAGGATTTATGTTGAAGCACTTCTTATCCGTACGTTTAATTTGCTCATCTAATTGTGTGTGCTCATTGTGATGCTTTCCCTGCAATTAACCTGATGGCATGATTTTCCCTCCTTCCCTGACAACACAGATGTTTGTGGCACCCCTGGTTATCTTGCTCCTGAACTCCTTCGTGCCGCCATGTACGATGAATCTGATGGCTATGGCTTGCCTGTGGACCTGTGAGTCGTGTCTATTACTTCTTATCATTCAACCAGTAATAGGTCTGCCTATGCACTCTGTGGAGACATTCTGATTTTGTCACTAATTGCTAGAAGACCTTCT
Source organism: Ladona fulva (assembly GCA_000376725.2). Taxonomy (NCBI): domain Eukaryota; kingdom Metazoa; phylum Arthropoda; class Insecta; order Odonata; family Libellulidae; genus Ladona; species Ladona fulva. The sequence goes on from KZ309459.1 coordinate 58,649, forward strand.
AAAGAGCTGCCTTTAAAAATATTAGCTTTTTTGTGATATTTCATAAAACTGTAAATTTGAATAATTTGAAGCTGTTTCTTCTCTAATTAGGGAATCTGTGCAATCCCATTTAAATGCTACTCAGCCAAATTCCTGGGCTCCCTATCAAGAAATCGGAAAACCCTCAACAACCTCTCTCTTAAATTAATATTAAATTGCTCATTGTGAATTGTAGCATGCTAAATTTTTATTATGTTATTTTGTAATTGATGAAATTCTAAAATTTGTGGTTAACTTTCCTCCTCAATAATCATTGTACAGCTCTGTTATGTAGGCAAATTTATTTCTGCCAAATATGAGAAGATTTTGTGTGCATCACAGTTGCAAGGATGTGTATGAGATGATAATTAAAGTCACAAATTGGCAAATTCCTATAATATTGTTTAATTTGAAATCTTGCATTTTCGGCATTTAAGCCATTTGATTCAGCATTTTCATTTACCTTAATGTACTTACCTTTGTATAGTTTATTACAAAATATTTAGGAACATTTAATACTAAAATAAATAATTATTTACAATATTATTAGATTTTAGTGATTACTACAATGCTGTCCAAAATTATTGCAACAGCATAGTTTGCTAGTGCAATCACCTGAGAAACTACCAGTAGGAATTATAGCGTCATTAAGAAAAAATGTTGTGTCAGTGCTGTAATTGTTAAGTTATTACTCAATCCAAGGGAAATAGGTCTGTGCAAGAAACTGGAGTGTGATATGTTTACTTAAAGGAAAATCTGTGACACCATTAGGTTGCTAGGTAAACTTGTGGTTCCAAGTGATGGTCAGGGGCCATGAGTAATCGGCTACAATATTCTTTGAACATGTTGGGTTTTCATAGCAAAACTATTAAGTAAGATTTCATGATTGATGAAAGAAGAGGTATAGCCTAGTCGTATAGCCTTTTCAAATAACGATGTAAATCATATCGACATTACAAAGTGAAATTTGCGTACCGGAGATTTGCTTCTCTGTACATGTGTCGTCGGAATGTTTATTTTATTGCGTTATTATAAAACTCTTAAAAGGATAGCACTAATGTAATACAGTGAGTTAGTCTGTAAATTATTAAGCAAATGTTAATTACAACAAAATTAGAACATACCTGTATCAAGTCTTCTGGTTTCTTTTGATCTGTAATGTTTCGATCTGTATTGTTAAACATTTAACTTTAAAACAAAGATTATTTTAAAGATAGTCAATTTTTAATACATCATCAAATATCAAAACATCATCATGTAATTAGATTTATATGAATTCTCAAACATTAAATAAAGTTGAGGAAAGGACGAAAAAGAATAAACCTTCGCATAGAGAAAATATTCAAACGAGAACATTTCTGACAAAACACTGAATGTTTAAATCATACAAAGTTATTATTAATGCAAGAAAACGAGTATATATCATGAAGTTGGTGCTAAACGCGATTCCAGTGACCTAAATGCAACAACGCCGTCAATCCATCTATTACTCTGATGGTACATGCATACACAGAAAGTATGAATAGAAAAAGTTAAATTTGCATGTTTGAAAGTCTATGATTAATATTTGATAGAAAGAGACCACCAAAGTAAAAATACTTTAGGATGCAAGAATTTCTTATAGAACTATTGCCCTGAAAATGGTAATATTTAAACACAAGCTCTTTTAATAAATAACAAAATTTTAATTAAGGTAAAGATAGGAATGAAAGTTAATCATACTGTACGCAGTTTCAGATTTGTTCTCAGGCACACTTTCATGGAGATTTATTCATGTTTATTTCTTGTACGGGCTTATCTGAGAGAAAACATGTTATTTGCAGTTGTCAAAGTAATCAATATAATGAATGGCAATGGTAGAAATGGTGCAGTATTTTTTTACGCTTCATCAGCATTTCTCTATCTAAACCAATCAAACCACTTATATTATTGACCCCAAATAATTCAATAACTGTACATTTACGTTGACAAAACTCCGGCTGAGAAGGAGTGAATTAATCAATGGCGTTGGTAATGAAAAACACCTAATCCTATCGATTTCTATGAAAAGACAGATTTAAACTATATTGCTTTTCTTATGACCATTCGTTAGTTCATCGTGCATTTTTCATCTCATACTCAGACAATCGTACTATTTTCACTCACAAACTCGCTTCCTTGTATTCAGTTAGATTTTATATTTTTGTTTGCTAATTTAGGTAATGACATATATTTTAATAAAAGAGCTTGTGTTTGAATATTACAGTGAAATTGAAAGCCCCTGGATGCGCAAAGCCTCAACTAGCGTAGGGGAAAGTTCCTTTGGGGGGAGAATGCCAAAGGGGAAGGCATGAGTGCAGAGCATCGGTTCTATGGCTTTACCAACCGTAATAGGAACAAATTTTGACAGACGCGTACATACAATGTAAAAGGTTTCAGCTTAGACATGGCTGGAAATCTTAAAAAGAGACTATTCGAAAGACTTCCAAATGGCCATTTCCTCATAGTAAATGTAAGATACATTAGATAAAGAAAACTAAAACTTTCAACAAAATATTCTTTATTGCATTTCTTCGTCGCTAAAATCTAAAAAATCACTATTTGAATAATCGCCTGACTCTGTATTAATGATTACTTCATTTTCGCTATTGTTTTTAGCAATTTCAGTTTTTATGTAATAGTTTTCAATCTCTTTCACTTTTTCACATACCCCTTCCCACTCCTCCTTGCCTATGTTTGCACACTTCTCTATCACCAAATTCTTCACATCTTCTAACTTGAATGTGACGTTTCTTGTAGCAACCCAATTTTTCATTATTCCTCATATATTTTCAGTGGGGTTTAATTCGGGATGATAGGGTGGCAATCTTAAAACAATGTCCGTGTTCAGCAAGAACCTGATCGACTTAAAAAATTCTGGCTTCCTTATGCCTCCTAATTTTCTCATATAGTTCAATCTTCGTCTCCTTACTGGAATACTGCTGTCCTCTCGAATCCAGCCACTCCTTCATTGTATCCTTCTTTGCATTGCTGCTTTGGGGACGATTAAGCTGCACATTGTGATATGGTGTGTTATCTAGCACAACTACAGATTTCTGGGGAAGGTTAGGAATCAATTGATTTTTTTTACCCATTTTAAACAATTTCCACTATTCATTTCTCCGTGGTAGTCTCCCGTTTTCAATCCTGATTTGAAGATAAGGAGGGCCTCTGGAATGAAGCCCATTTCTCCACCTGGGAAGAGCAATTTTTTTCGTTACAATCATATATTTTAACTTCGAATTATGTGGAAACATCCCTTAGATTGAAGTGAATGAAAAGGTTACTTACCACCGTGAGCAATAATTAATCGCTGCCCTTTCGAAACTGTTGCCTTGATTCTCTCTTTATCATTACTTTTCCACTGAAATGGGGTAGTGTGATGAATGAATATAAGTTCCGTCCATGTAAATAATCGGACGTTCTTCTTCTCTAAACAGATTTATGCTTTGAAGGAACTCGATTCGTTTAAATTGGATGTCTAATCTTGCACATAAAACACTTATCGTTGTTTGTCTTTCCCCACCTGTAGTGAAAAATTTCATATGAAAATTTCAAATGATCTAATAATGATAGGTTATAAATGCATATCTCTGTTATAACACTTTTTCCCAGGAGTATCCGAAGAGAACTGATTTTTCCTTCAAAACTTGTTTTCTCTCTGACAGTCGGAAGGAAAGCACTGAGTGTTGGATGCTTCTTTTCTTCATCGGTGAAATTCATTCATGGTTCTTCTTATAACCTGAACATCGAAATCGTCCACAGTAGATTTTGAGCACTTCTGCAGCTTACTTTTTCTTGGAGACGTGAATGACTGACTTAATCCATCACAAATATCCTTTCCTTCTTTAGAAATGTGTTTCAGAGTGCGTTTTGAAACGCCAGTAGCGGCAACCACTTCGAAGTGGAATAGAAATTCCTTCTACTGCTTCCTTTTTCATGAAAGCTAGCACTCTATTAATAATCTCTCACGCCTGACTGTGCAACACCTTCTTATTACCTATCTTGGAAGATGACATCCCTTCCATATTTAATCCCTCTTGAAATAATTGGGTAACCTAACTAATTAACTAACGAATAGTCTTTCGACTAGTTGTCTCAGCGAGGAATAGTCCTTCAATGAGTTATCTGAACAACGAGAAGTCTCGTGACAAGTTGTCTCAGTGACGAATAGTCCTTTGATGAGTTATCTGAACAACGAGAAGTCTTGTGATGAGTTGTCTCAGTGACGAATAGTCCTTTGATGAGTTATCTGAACGACGAGAAGTCTCGTGACGAGTTGTCTCAGTGACGAATAGGCTTTCGACCAAATGTCTCAGCGACGTCCCATAGTCCCATCGACCGGCTGTCCTTTGACCAAATGCCCCTGAACCCCTTCTTTCATCAATCATGAGATCTTACTTAATAGCTTAGCTATGAAAATCCAATGTGTTCAACAAATGTTGCAGCCGATTATTCATGGCCCCTGATCGTCACTTGTTGAAGTCTAGCGATGGGTAGTCCCATCGACCAGGTGTCCTTTGACCAAATGCCCCTGAATTGAAAGAAGGTTATGATAATATATTTACATTTAAGCATGGATTGAAGTACAATTAAGACAGGGATACTCTCTTCGTCTTAGCAGATCAAACATGCATGCTTGACGACCCTCATCAGGTGAGAGAAACGTTCATCATTATATGCCTGAGGTAATTTTAATTCAGTGCTTTTTTTACTGGTTATGGAGGAGCAAAGGTCTTTATAAATTGTTTTCTGTTATAAAATCCTGCAATTTTTCCTTTAAAATATATAAATTTGTTTTGAACTAAGCATAGTTTAATTATTTCCTTTATGAATGATGTCATATCAGATTTCATACATGAAGTTTGACTTAATGCATGTTTTATATCTATAAAATGACTATGCCTTACGAACTCCATATTTAGAAACTAAATCACACGTCGGACATGTAACTGTGCTCAATCTCAACATCCAAAAGCTTATGTCTAACTATGTGAGCAATTCCAAGATTGCCATTTATTCAGTTTTCTTTGACATTGTAGGAATGAAAGTTGGATATATGGTCAGTAAAAGTGAGGAGAATTGGTTTTCCTCTTCAGAGATCTTTTCCAGGTTTCTTCTAATGCTGGACCTTATTGACCTACAATAATCCTATGTAAAAATTGTAATTACAGCTTCATATTTTATATATAAAAAATAAATAAACCAACTAACTAATCAAAAGTTTTTCAATAAAAATTGAAAAGTCAGAATCACAATTAAAATTTCTAATCAAAGGAAGAATCAAAAGGTAAGATGCTTGAGAAGCAATGGGCATTAACGAATTATTTGTGATAAAATAATTAATAATAAAAGACACTTGTGAAGGATCTTCAGTAACACGTTATTGCTTGAGAAGATTGCTTTGTGGTCAGAATCACAAAGTAATTCATGAAACATTTATGTTTCTGTTCTCTTAAAATTCTTCGTAAGACATAATTAGAATAAAAAAATCTATTCTTTGTCACCTTAGAATTGGGAATCATTGAAAACGAATGAAATCTCACTTTTGCTTTGGACTCTGTCTCTATTTCTGAGTATCATATATAACCTCAAGATTAGCTACTCGGAAAAGTACCGTAAATGTGATCAAACAATATTCTGTTATTCATTTCAATTATTAAGGCTTTTGGAATGAATCTTATTTTCCAACAGAAAATAGAATTAAAGCATACTCGACTCATTGATTATTTTAATTTAGATTACCCAATTCTTTAGCATGCCATGAATGTTGAAGATAGAATACAATACATTGAATCTACTAGATAAACATTACACAAGTAAAGAATAGGAGATCCATTATTTTTTATCATTTTATAGCTCTGTAAGTACATCTTTGTGGCAAAAATATATAATTTATTAATAAATCTTAGATAATTGTAAAATAATGATGGCAATATCAAAGGTAATCTCATTATTAACCACCTGTGCTATTGTGGGATTGATAGTTTACCCTCTGCTTACTTTACTTTAATGTGTTCTCAAACAAGCTTCTTCCCTCTTAGCATTGATTCTGTAATTCTCTCACTTGTCTTACTAATCACTTCCAATCCTTGGCCTGATATCATTGCTTTAAACCGCTTTAGCCTTTTCCCTTTTGAATGGTAATTCCCCACCTGCTCCTTGGGATCCACCAACATTCCTACCCACTAGTGGTTCCTTCTTGCCAGTCTTAGAATTAGACCCAATCCCCTGAACTTTCCATTTCAAGTACTCCTGCCCCAATGTCTTCATACCTCAGGCATATAATGATGAACGTTTCTCTCACCTGATGAGGGTCGTCAAGCATGCATGTTTGATCTGCTAAGATGAAGAGAGTAGCCTTGTCTTAATTGTACTTCAATCCCTGCTTAAATGTAAATATATTTTCCTCATTATTATAACCTTTCTTTTTTCAGTGACCAGGTTCTCCATAAAAGCATTGTTATGAAAGTCTAACATCTTTAATCAGTGCTGTTGCCTAAAATTCATAGTCCCTGCTTTTATTAACCCTCTCTGTGATTGTATGAGAACTCTGACTAGAAAATCATATGCCTTTAACATACCCGTTATGTGGAACTACCAGAATCCTCACTAAACCTTAAGGCTATCCAACTTGGATTTCTAGTGGAGACCCTTTTCCCTTGGATGGGCTATTATGCCAACCACACATCTTCTGCTCCCTCTTCTCAACAGTTGTGATAATTTCACCAGCACTTTACCATTGGAATTATTTGGCTAAATTCAAACATCCCAATGTCGTGTAGTTTCCTTTTCATCTCTTTCACTTTGTTTAGATGTTCAGAAAATTCAAATTAGGGAATATGTTGTGAACATGTAAATGTGTACTTTTACATCAGAGAGCTCTTCTATAGGAATAACACTTCCCTCTCTCTCTACAGTCACAGGAAGGTATAACAATGTATTTTTTCCTAATTTTGTTTGAATTGTATAGTTATTATATTGAATTTGAATTGTTTATTGAATGAGAGTTTTAGTCTAAAAATGATTATTTTTATTTTATGATTTAGATATGAGAATAATACTGATATTACTTATATGATGTACATGCACCTTTAAATTGAGAATTTTAAGTAGTTTTTTCCTGATTTTCCTGATTTCCTGATTAGGGCTAAAATTCAAAGTCAAGGAAAATTTATACTCGTAATGTGAAGAATATTACTGTTTTTGCTTGTTTAGTTAACCTTTGGATTGAACCCCAGGAAATGTTAATCTGTCATTTCTTTAGGATAATTAGCATGCTCTATCTTCCATTTCAATACTTAAATTAATGAAGACAACTTTCTTAGATTCTTGTAGAAGCTTTGATGCTTTTATATCATGTATTACTTTCTAGAAATGATTTCCTGTCAGGTTTCACTTTCACATTATATTGCTGTGTATTATTTTTGATTGCTGATATTTAAAAGGTAGCAATTATTTTTATGTGAAACGTTCTTTTTGTAATAATCACATGGAGTGACCCTATATTATATGGGGGATATCTTGGATTAATTTTTTGAAATTTTCCTTCTTTTTCAGGTGGGCCTGTGGAGTAGTCATGTATACTCTGTAAGTATACTTGAATTTTGTGTCATTTGAAAAGACTAATGATAATCATGAGTTGTGATTTCTTCCATTCCTTATGAATTCTCATAGTTTAAGAAACCTTCATGTGCTAGAACCTTAAAAGGTGTTTCCTAGATGTGGTGTTTACTGTCACTATCACCGAAGAAGAGATGGAGAAACTTCAACTTAAGCAGAAACTTAATTAATACAAGACAAATTTCAGCTTATTTACAGTAACATACAATATTACAACTGTAATTTAGGAGTAAATTTACACTCATTTATTCAAATAAAATAAGTACAGGCATAGTATAAAAAAGTAAATAAATTTTAATCATAATTATAATAATGTCCACATGAAATACAGAGAAAGGTGAACATTTTCACTCAATAAACATAAAATTTTCACATAAAATTCCAAAACTTGTGCTCTTGGAAGCATTCTCCATGTTCATAGCATTCTCCTTTAGCATGAATGTTCTCTTGCTTCATTTTTCTTCACCTCAGCCCATTTATGAATTACCTGGCCCATGAGATTTTTTAAATGCAATTAGTCTTCACTTAAATGTGAATTTGGGTGAAAAACTTCCTCATGACCTATTCGCTATTGAGCAATGGATCTGGAAGTTAAGAATGAGCAACTTTTTACTTCAATTCAATCTTAGATTATTTAACGATGTACTTATCTTAGATGACACATTTACTTGGTTTTTATCATTGTCAGCTTCTATGAATTTGTGATGTTTTGAATTTTATTGATGCATTTGATTTGTTTGAAGGCTTGTTGGATGTCCCCCATTTTGGCACCGTAAGCAGATGGTGATGCTGAGAAATATTATGGAAGGGAAGTACTCCTTTGCATCTCCAGAATGGGATGATATTACAGGTGTGTATAAGCAGGCTCTGACTTATTAGTTTAATAACTAATAACATGCTTTCAGGTTTTATTCTGTAGAATCTATCCATAAAATTTTCATCTTGTACCTGAAGAGAATAGCCAAACCTAGTTTGCATTTAAGTCTTATACATGGAACTGCCCAAAGTGTTTTTAGTTTATTAATCTCATGTTGAAATTGTCAATTCTAAGATGAAAAAATATTTCAGTAAGTAAACTCATATTTGATGTGAAGGTACAGGTTCAATTATGAATCCTCAGTAATTCTAAGTTTTAAAGATAGAAATTTTGAGGTAATAAGCTATCAGTTGGGAATAGAAAAGCCGCACCATTGCATTGTTTATTCATAATGATGACTTCTATTATAAAATAATGAAAACCCAATGTTTTGTATTCATTGATGAAGATATTTGTCAGAGATGAAAGTTGTGCATCTGCAAGTCCTGAATGAATCCTGTTTAATAATTCCCTATTAGGAAATCCATCATCATCTTGGTTGAATTTGCTGTTTCCCCCCCTTCAAATCAAATTAAAAATAAGTGGAGGAAAACCACTTTGCAACTAAGGTAACCTAAAATTTTAACCTCAGGGCCATTCCATGTCAAGTGGACCTACGATCCCCGCTCGACCATCACAGATTTCAATGAAATTTTGTGTGAACATAACTTCACCTATGAGCATTCGCCAAGTTTTACATCCATCGATGAAATATTTGCTGAGATATAGTCATTTGTTTGACCCCCTACTGCAGCCTTCTACAGTTAGACATTGATTTTTAGCAACTTTGAGGCACGTTATCTCAGGCAGTATTCCGTTGA
>KZ309459.1:85375-108612 GCA_000376725.2 Ladona fulva
TGGGAGGTGCTCCAGCATCCACCATACAGTCCGGACCTGGCACCGTCTGACTTTCATCTGTTTGGTCCCATAAAGAAATTCCTGGCTGGTCAACACTTTGCAACAGATGGGGAAGTGAAATCAGCAGTCCGCAGATGGCTATACTCCCAACAAACGGACTTCTTCGAACAGGGCATATTGAAACTGGTACCACGATGGGAGAAATGTGTTGAGAAAATTGGTGACTATGTAGAAAAGTAGGTCAAAGATGTAAGTTAATTTTTTTGGTTTTGGTACATATTAAACTTTTTGGGAAAAAAAATATTGTGCGTTACTTTCCGATCTACCCTCGTAGTTCCAGATGAATGGCCTTGGTGACAAGACAAACAAAGAGAGAAATATAACACTAAATTGGTGAGGCTCATCTCTGCTGAACACAGTGAATTAATATTGGGCCGCAAAAGTCAACACCAGTATTGAGGAACAGTCTGCATGGATTAACTCTGCTGGAAGGCAACTCTCCCATTAGTTGATTATGAAATCTAGGCCTTACCTTGAAGCATGTTATATGATTACGTACTGTCCTTTGGACCAAGTTTTTTCCGCGAATAGGCCAATATTCTTGATGCAAATTTGCTAGAAGCGCCATAGGTCCAGCATGCAAAAGGGTGAGATGAGCATGGACTGAAATGAGCTCTGTTAATTTGCATTTATCCGGTAGTAACACTGGGTGCCTTTGTGCATAGTTCAAATGAGCATTCTTTAATCTTCCGCCTGATGATACCATCCTTATCAAGGAATGGGCATAGCAAAATGAGTTTGCTTTTAGGACAGATTGTTGAAAAAATCACCACTTTTCAAGGGAAACTGGTAAATTTAATCTCAAATAACTTTGCACAATACTACATAACTACAACAGACACACGACATGTTTCAACGCATAAGCGTCATTTTCAAGTGTTTGAAAATGACGCTTATGCGTTGAAACATGTCGTGTGTCTGTTGTAGTTATGTAGTATTGTGCAAAGTTATTTGAGATTAAATTTACCAGTTTCCCTTGAAAAGTGGTGATTTTTTCAACAACCTGTCATGGAATACTACAAAGTAAATCGCCTCTCCGTCGAATTTATTGCTTTTAGGAGATACTTCCTTGTTTTGACTTAATTGTTCAATTTCTGCAGCAAAGTGCTGACGTTGAGCGAACTTAATCAGGCACTGCATCACTGTTTTGATTTCCATAGCCTTTAGTTGGCTCATGGTTCTTTCATGAACAGGTTTTTTGCTGTTATGAATGAACCTAATGCAATATGCGCTTACCCTTTTTAATTTTGCGAGTGAGGAGTAATGCTCCAATAAGTCGAAATTTACTTCAGTGGAAAGGAAGGAGATGATCTCATGGTTTTTTCTTTCGAGACTCTCTGCTGGGTCGTTATCCCTCGTTGGAGTTGGCCAGTCTGTTTCTTCCTTCCGCAGCCAGGTTGGTACAAGATACCACAAGGGGGATTGGCTGATTTGTTCAGGCGTCGCTCCTCGGGATAATATATCCACAGGGTTTTCATTCGTAGATATGTGCCCCAATTTCATATTAGCTGTGGTGTTTTGTATCTCTGCTACTCTATTGGGGACAAATGTCTTTCAGTGCTGAGAAGGTGCTGAGATCCATGAAAGAACAATGGTAGAATCTGTCCAGAGATAGACATCATGAAATTCAATGCCAATCGTTAAAACCTTTGAAACAATTTGCGAGAGTAAAAGAGCTCTGCAATAATTCCAAACGTGGAATTGTAATCCTCTTTAAATTGGCGATACGGGATTTAGCACACAAAAGTCTGCTTGAAATATTTCCTATGGTATCAATACAACGAATGTAAACACATGCAGTATGCAGCTTCAGATGTGTCAGCGAAGCCATGGATCTGCATTTTCCGTATACTCTTCTTACTGGTAACTTGCCTAGGAATAGATAATTTATCAAAATAAAGCATCTCCTTAAGGAATGAATTCCACTTGCTGAAAATCTGATTCATCCCAATTTAGTTTAAGTGACCATAAATTTTACATGATAAATTTCACCATTACTGGTGCTACTATTCCTAACGGATCAAATAATCTAGCAATATCAGATAATATGCTACGTTTTGACACCTTTGAAGCCTTAATTGGAGTATATTTGAATTGAAAATGATCCTCCCATGGATTCCATAGTATTCCCAAAGTTCTTGTAAGAAATCCTGGATCAAAATTGACTGAATGCTTACTTTCTCTATCTTGTGGATCTTGCAATAGCTCTGTATGGTTTGCAGACCATTTCCTCAAATGGAAACCTGCTTGTCCCAGCATCCATCTCATTCTGTAGATTAAGTGCTTCTTCGAGGGTACTGGCGCTGCTTATAAGATCGTCTACGTAAAATCCTCCATAGCTGCAGCGGCTGCTAGCAGATATTCCCTCCCATCATCTTTCGCTAGTTGGATGAGGCATCTGGCCGCCAGAAATGATGAGCTCGCCAATCCATAAGTGACGGTAGTTATCCCTTCAATGGGTCCTCTGGTAAATCACGCCACAGGATACGTTGTAAGTTTGTATCAAATGAATCTAGCCTGATTTGGCGGTACATCTGCTTAATATCCGCTGTAAAAACATTAGTGTGGAAGCGAAATTTAAGAAGAATGGATAAAAGATCACGTTGAAGAGTAGGCCCAGCCTTCAATATATCATTCAGAAGTTTTTGCCGATCCATCGAACACTACTCTTAATTTTGTAGTTGTGCTTGTTGGCTTAATGACCGGATGATGCGGAAGATAAAACAGGGATTAAGGCAATGCAGTCCTCTTTGGATATAGGTTCTGGATGATCAAGTTCTAAACACTCTTGAAGTTCTAAACACTCTTAACAATAATCTTGATACAATTGCGGATATTTATTTAGTTTTCTTTCCAGGGCACTGAAATGGCTTTTAGTGTTTACCTTTGAGTCACCTAAAACGGTGTAATCGTCCTTCAAGGGAAAATTTACAAGAAATCTTCCATCTGGATCTTGCTTTGTATGGGCTACGAAGTGCTCTCTCTTCTGCAGAATATCTAGGTTTGCCGCTGATGTTAAGGTTTTCTACAGTCCAAAAATTCTCCATCAGTCCTTGGAGCTTTAGCTGATTGCTTAAATTGCAAGAGATGTGATTAGTAAGAGAAATTCCCTTTTTGTAAATTGGTATCTTTCCTGATACAATCCAACCAAATGCAGTCTTTTGAAGAATGGGAAGGTTTTTGGCAAGTCTTATCTGTCCAATGCAGATTAAGCTCCAAAATATATCTGCCCCAAGCAGAGCATCCACGCTATGTGAAATCCTGGATCAGCTAAGACAGTATTTTTGGGATCTTAAGTGAAGATTTATTTAATCTGCATTGTGGTAATCTCTGAGTTATTTTGGGTAGCGCCAAAAATTCAACAGTTGAGCGAAATCCATTAATTGGAGATGCGATTGAAGCGCAGATACAATGAGAGGCCTTGATTATTCCTTGACTTATTCCAATGATAGGTTTGGATACCTTTATTCGCTGAAGATCTAATGCCTTAGCTAGTGCTTCCCTAATGAAATTTGACTGGGATCCTGAGTCCAGTAAAACTCGACATTGATGCATTGAACCTTTTGAATCCTTAATATTAATTAAAGCCATAGCAAGCAAAATTTGCTGAGTGTCATTGCTATTATGAAGACAACTAGGTTTCGCATCTGTATTATCACTCGCATGGTGATCATTTACATTCAGATGGTAATTTTCCAAATGTAATAGCATATTGTGTTTCTTATTACATTTCCTACAAAGCTTTGATTTGCATTAAATTGTTAGATGCCCCGGTCGTAGACAATTCTGACAGAGTTTCAACTCCTTCATCTTCAGTAGTCTCTCAGATACATCTAAGTTTTTGAAATCAGGACAACGATAAATCAAATGATTTTGATTGAAAATTGGGCAGATTGATTCATTCGTTACATAATTGATTGAAATTCGGCAATCTTGTGCATTCATGCAACCGTTTGTTTTGAGTGGTCATACAATGGCAATCTCCTTGATTTAACTTCTGAATCCCCTTCGCAAACTTCCAGCATTTTATATCTCTTCTGAAGAAAATCAACTTGTTCGTCGAAGTTTGGTAGTTCCGAAGAAGTCTCAGTTGACTCCCAAGCCCGTTTGGTAATCGAATCAAACTTAATTGTAATTAAGTGAATTAACATCGTGTCCCATTGATCAGTGGGTTGGCCAAGCGATTTTAAAGTGGAAACGTGCTTCAATGATTCATCCAATAGCTGACGCAATGAAACGGAAAATTTCTTAGCCTCTTTCTTTTAGCCCTTAAAAAGGCCAAGTCTATCTCCTTTCTGCTGTGGCCATTCACATGTTCACACACATGTGCTGTTGCTGTGTCTCCGGAACCGGGAAGGAGCCGATGGACAAGAACGAACCCACAACAACGGCATGTATCCCATACATAGCCCCAATCTCAGGAAAAATTTCGAGAATTCCGAACAAACACAACATATGAAAGGTCCAAAAACCCCCCAGGAAACTCAGGAGTCTCCTAACAAACGTCAAGTACCAACGTGGGCTAAAACGGCAGGGGTCTATGAAGTGCCGTGCAAATGTGGGGAAGTGTATATAGGAGAAACTGGGAGAACTATCAAAACAAGGATCAAGGAACACGAACGACATGTCTGCCTAAAACAATGCGAAAAATCGGCGATCGTGGAGCACAGCATCGATAACGGAAATAACAAAAAATTTGAGGACTCTAAGGTTCTGTGTAAAACAGAAAGGTTCTGGGACAGAATCATTAAGTATTCCCTATAAATAAGAGTAACAGAGAGCAATTTCAATCATGACGAAATATCCAAATACCATCCGCCTGGAAACCAATAATCCAGACAATCAAGAAAGAATGCCAAAGAGCCCCAACCAATGACCAACCATAACCTGAGTAACGGACCAATCAGGTGAAGGGGAGCCACTGGCCCTCACCTAAATAAGGAGAGACTTTTTTCATGATCGGTACTCGCCCTGAGGATGGCCGCAGTGTCAGCGGTCGAAACATCGGTGATCCACCAGGAAACTACCCAGTTGGCAACCCATGAAGAATTCCTTTGGCAGACCATCCATTGGGAAAACCTCAAGTTGTGTTTTTTATTTATAATACACCCTGCATAGGTTAAGTACATCGGAACATATTTGGAAAGAATGAATTTATTGGTAGATATTGTAGCCGTTCTCTTTTTTTCTAAACAGATTTAAACAGCAGATTAATCAAGATACCTCTTTAATGACAAGAAAAAACTGCAGAAAAAAATTTTATAAAATAAGAAAACGATGGAATTAAATGATTCTTTCTCGGCACTTCNGAATGAGTGGAACTGGACACGTAATTCTAACACCGTAAAAGAATTCAACTTTACTGCTGCGCCAGGTATGAATTCTCGAGTTTTGAGACAATTGGAGAAGAGTAATACCGAAAGAGAAGTATCTCTGCGGTTTCTAGAAGATGATTTTTGGAATCTTCTTAGTGAGGAAACCAATAAATTTGCAGACGCCTATCTAAAATCTCCCACGGCATCTAAATCAAATTATGGTAATGAGTGATTTGATACAACAGCCGACGAAATGAGGGCATATTTTTCGTTGTGTGTGTTGATGGCTCAAGTAAAAAAGAACAAAATCCAAAAATATTGGAGCCCACAGAAAGTGACTGAAACACCATTTTTCGGGAAAGTAATGCCCCACCGACGTTTTTTACTGCTTTCTAAATTTTTGCATTTTGTTGACAACGCAAAATTAGATAATAACGACAAATTGAGGAAGATTTCACCAGTAATCAATTATGTCAACAAAAAAAATCAGATTATGTACAGCCCACAAAGAAACCTTGCTGTTGATGAGAGCCTAATGAAATTTCGTGGTAGACTGTGTTACATACAGTACAATCCAAGTAAACGAGCACGTTTCGGGATAAAATTTTATAAAATTTGTGAAAGCTCCTTAGGGTACTGCATGCAGTTTTCTATTTATACTGGTAAAAAGCTGGATATGCCGAAAGACGTTCCTTCCAGTGAAGCAGTTGTACTAGAGCTAATGAAACCGTACTTGCGGATGGGTTATACAGTAGCAATGGACAACTGGTATTCCTCCCCTGATTTATTTCAAAAACTGGTGAAAGAAAAAACTAATGCATTGGGTACTGTACATGTAAATAGAAAAAAAACATGCCAAAAGAATTCAAAAAGATGAGTTTGAAAAAAGGAGAGGCTGGTGTGCTGTACAGCAAAGGAGTAGCTGCCTTCAAATGGAGGGACAAAACGGACGTCCATTTATTATCTACGTATCATAAAGATCTTGAGATGAAAAAAACGGGAAAATTATCATTTAAAACAAAAGAAGAAATTGTCAAACCAAAAGTTGTGATCGACTACAACGTTCAAATGAACGCAGTAGACAGACAAGACCAGCAGTTAGCGTCATTCCNTTTTCCTGAGATTGGGGCTATGTATGGGATACATGCCGTTGTTGTGGGTTCGTTCTTGTCCATCGGCTCCTTCCCGGTTCCGGAGACACAGCAACAGCACATGTGTGTGAACATGTGAATGGCCACAGCAGAAAGGAGATAGACTTGGCCTTTTTAAGGGCTAAAAGAAAGAGGCTAAGAAATTTTCCGTTTCATTGCGTCAGCTATTGGATGAATCATTGAAGCACGTTTCCACTTTAAAATCGCTTGGCCAACCCACTGATCAATGGGACACGATGTTAATTCACTTAATTACAATTAAGTTTGATTCGATTACCAAACGGGCTTGGGAGTCAACTGAGACTTCTTCGGAACTACCAAACTTCGACGAACAAGTTGATTTTCTTCAGAAGAGATATAAAATGCTGGAAGTTTGCGAAGGGGATTCAGAAGTTAAATCAAGGAGATTGCCATTGTATGACCACTCAAAACAAACGGTTGCATGAATGCACAAGATTGCCGAATTTCAATCAATTATGTAACGAATGAATCAATCTGCCCAATTTTCAATCAAAATCATTTGATTTATCGTTGTCCTGATTTCAAAAACTTAGATGTATCTGAGAGACTACTGAAGATGAAGGAGTTGAAACTCTGTCAGAATTGTCTACGACCGGGGCATCTAACAATTTAATGCAAATCAAAGCTTTGTAGGAAATGTAATAAGAAACACAATATGCTATTACATTTGGAAAATTACCATCTGAATGTAAATGATCACCATGCGAGTGATAATACAGATGCGAAACCTAGTTGTCTTCATAATAGCAATGACACTCAGCAAATTTTGCTTGCTATGGCTTTAATTAATATTAAGGATTCAAAAGGTTCAATGCATCAATGTCGAGTTTTACTGGACTCAGGATCCCAGTCAAATTTCATTAGGGAAGCACTAGCTAAGGCATTAGATCTTCAGCGAATAAAGGTATCCAAACCTATCATTGGAATAAGTCAAGGAATAATCAAGGCCTCTCATTGTATCTGCGCTTCAATCGCATCTCCAATTAATGGATTTCGCTCAACTGTTGAATTTTTGGCGCTACCCAAAATAACTCAGAGATTACCACAATGCAGATTAAATAAATCTTCACTTAAGATCCCAAAAATACTGTCTTAGCTGATCCAGGATTTCACATAGCGTGGATGCTCTGCTTGGGGCAGATATATTTTGGAGCTTAATCTGCATTGGACAGATAAGACTTGCCAAAAACCTTCCCATTCTTCAAAAGACTGCATTTGGTTGGATTGTATCAGGAAAGATACCAATTTACAAAAAGGGAATTTCTCTTACTAATCACATCTCTTGCAATTTAAGCAATCAGCTAAAGCTCCAAGGACTGATGGAGAATTTTTGGACTGTAGAAAACCTTAACATCAGCGGCAAACCTAGATATTCTGCAGAAGAGAGAGCACTTCGTAGCCCATACAAAGCAAGATCCAGATGGAAGATTTCTTGTAAATTTTCCCTTGAAGGACGATTACACCGTTTTAGGTGACTCAAAGGTAAACACTAAAAGCCATTTCAGTGCCCTGGAAAGAAAACTAAATAAATATCCGCAATTGTATCAAGATTATTGTTAAGAGTGTTTAGAACTTCAAGAGTGTTTAGAACTTGATCATCCAGAACCTATATCCAAAGAGGACTGCATTGCCTTAATCCCTGTTTTATCTTCCGCATCATCCGGTCATTAAGCCAACAAGCACAACTACAAAATTAAGAGTAGTGTTCGATGGATCGGCAAAAACTTCTGAATGATATATTGAAGGCTGGGCCTACTCTTCAACGTGATCTTTTATCCATTCTTCTTAAATTTCGCTTCCACACTAATGTTTTTACAGCGGATATTAAGCAGATGTACCGCCAAATCAGGCTAGATTCATTTGATACAAACTTACAACGTATCCTGTGGCGTGATTTACCAGAGGACCCATTGAAGGGATAACTACCGTCACTTATGGATTGGCGAGCTCATCATTTCTGGCGGCCAGATGCCTCATCCAACTAGCGAAAGATGATGGGAGGGAATATCTGCTAGCAGCCGCTGCAGCTATGGAGGATTTTACGTAGACGATCTTATAAGCAGCGCCAGTACCCTCGAAGAAGCACTTAATCTACAGAATGAGATGGATGCTGGGACAAGCAGGTTTCCATTTGAGGAAATGGTCTGCAAACCATACAGAGCTATTGCAAGATCCACAAGATAGAGAAAGTAAGCATTCAGTCAATTTTGATCCAGGATTTCTTACAAGAACTTTGGGAATACTATGGAATCCATGGGAGGATCATTTTCAATTCAAATATACTCCAATTAAGGCTTCAAAGGTGTCAAAACGTAGCATATTATCTGATATTGCTAGATTATTTGATCCGTTAGGAATAGTAGCACCAGTAATGGTGAAATTTATCATGTAAAATTTATGGTCACTTAAACTAAATTGGGATGAATCAGATTTTCAGCAAGTGGAATTCATTCCTTAAGGAGATGCTTTATTTTGATAAATTATCTATTCCTAGGCAAGTTACCAGTAAGAAGAGTATACGGAAAATGCAGATCCATGGCTTCGCTGACACATCTGAAGCTGCATACTGCATGTGTTTACATTCGTTGTATTGATACCATAGGAAATATTTCAAGCAGACTTTTGTGTGCTAAATCCCGTATCGCCAATTTAAAGAGGATTACAATTCCACGTTTGGAATTATTGCAGAGCTCTTTTACTCTCGCAAATTGTTTCAAAGGTTTTAACGATTGGCATTGAATTTCATGATGTCTATCTCTGGACAGATTCTACCATTGTTCTTTCATGGATCTCAGCACCTTCTCAGCACTGAAAGACATTTGTCCCCAATAGAGTAGCAGAGATACAAAACACCACAGCTAATATGAAATTGGGGCACATATCTACGAATGAAAACCCTGTGGATATATTATCCCGAGGAGCGACGCCTGAACAAATCAGCCAATCCCCCTTGTGGTATCTTGTACCAACCTGGCTGCGGAAGGAAGAAACAGACTGGCCAACTCCAACGAGGGATAACGACCCAGCAGAGAGTCTCGAAAGAAAAAACCATGAGATCATCTCCTTCCTTTCCACTGAAGTAAATTTCGACTTATTGGAGCATTACTCCTCACTCGCAAAATTAAAAAGGGTAAGCGCATATTGCATTAGGTTCATTCATAACAGCAAAAAACCTGTTCATGAAAGAACCATGAGCCAACTAAAGGCTATGGAAATCAAAACAGTGATGCAGTGCCTGATTAAGTTCGCTCAACGTCAGCACTTTGCTGCAGAAATTGAACAATTAAGTCAAAACAAGGAAGTATCTCCTAAAAGCAATAAATTCGACGGAGAGGCGATTTACTTTGTAGTATTCCATGACAGGTTGTTGAAAAAATCACCACTTTTCAAGGGAAACTGGTAAATTTAATCTCAAATAACTTTGCACAATACTACATAACTACAACAGACACACGACATGTTTCAACGCATAAGCGTCATTTTCAAGTGTTTGAAAATGACGCTTATGCGTTGAAACATGTCGTGTGTCTGTTGTAGTTATGTAGTATTGTGCAAAGTTATTTGAGATTAAATTTACCAGTTTCCCTTGAAAAGTGGTGATTTTTTCAACAACCTGTCATGGAATACTACAAAGTAAATCGCCTCTCCGTCGAATTTATTGCTTTTAGGAGATACTTCCTTGTTTTGACTTAATTGTTCAATTTCTGCAGCAAAGTGCTGACGTTGAGCGAACTTAATCAGGCACTGCATCACTGTTTTGATTTCCATAGCCTTTAGTTGGCTCATGGTTCTTTCATGAACAGGTTTTTTGCTGTTATGAATGAACCTAATGCAATATGCGCTTACCCTTTTTAATTTTGCGAGTGAGGAGTAATGCTCCAATAAGTCGAAATTTACTTCAGTGGAAAGGAAGGAGATGATCTCATGGTTTTTTCTTTCGAGACTCTCTGCTGGGTCGTTATCCCTCGTTGGAGTTGGCCAGTCTGTTTCTTCCTTCCGCAGCCAGGTTGGTACAAGATACCACAAGGGGGATTGGCTGATTTGTTCAGGCGTCGCTCCTCGGGATAATATATCCACAGGGTTTTCATTCGTAGATATGTGCCCCAATTTCATATTAGCTGTGGTGTTTTGTATCTCTGCTACTCTATTGGGGACAAATGTCTTTCAGTGCTGAGAAGGTGCTGAGATCCATGAAAGAACAATGGTAGAATCTGTCCAGAGATAGACATCATGAAATTCAATGCCAATCGTTAAAACCTTTGAAACAATTTGCGAGAGTAAAAGAGCTCTGCAATAATTCCAAACGTGGAATTGTAATCCTCTTTAAATTGGCGATACGGGATTTAGCACACAAAAGTCTGCTTGAAATATTTCCTATGGTATCAATACAACGAATGTAAACACATGCAGTATGCAGCTTCAGATGTGTCAGCGAAGCCATGGATCTGCATTTTCCGTATACTCTTCTTACTGGTAACTTGCCTAGGAATAGATAATTTATCAAAATAAAGCATCTCCTTAAGGAATGAATTCCACTTGCTGAAAATCTGATTCATCCCAATTTAGTTTAAGTGACCATAAATTTTACATGATAAATTTCACCATTACTGGTGCTACTATTCCTAACGGATCAAATAATCTAGCAATATCAGATAATATGCTACGTTTTGACACCTTTGAAGCCTTAATTGGAGTATATTTGAATTGAAAATGATCCTCCCATGGATTCCATAGTATTCCCAAAGTTCTTGTAAGAAATCCTGGATCAAAATTGACTGAATGCTTACTTTCTCTATCTTGTGGATCTTGCAATAGCTCTGTATGGTTTGCAGACCATTTCCTCAAATGGAAACCTGCTTGTCCCAGCATCCATCTCATTCTGTAGATTAAGTGCTTCTTCGAGGGTACTGGCGCTGCTTATAAGATCGTCTACGTAAAATCCTCCATAGCTGCAGCGGCTGCTAGCAGATATTCCCTCCCATCATCTTTCGCTAGTTGGATGAGGCATCTGGCCGCCAGAAATGATGAGCTCGCCAATCCATAAGTGACGGTAGTTATCCCTTCAATGGGTCCTCTGGTAAATCACGCCACAGGATACGTTGTAAGTTTGTATCAAATGAATCTAGCCTGATTTGGCGGTACATCTGCTTAATATCCGCTGTAAAAACATTAGTGTGGAAGCGAAATTTAAGAAGAATGGATAAAAGATCACGTTGAAGAGTAGGCCCAGCCTTCAATATATCATTCAGAAGTTTTTGCCGATCCATCGAACACTACTCTTAATTTTGTAGTTGTGCTTGTTGGCTTAATGACCGGATGATGCGGAAGATAAAACAGGGATTAAGGCAATGCAGTCCTCTTTGGATATAGGTTCTGGATGATCAAGTTCTAAACACTCTTGAAGTTCTAAACACTCTTAACAATAATCTTGATACAATTGCGGATATTTATTTAGTTTTCTTTCCAGGGCACTGAAATGGCTTTTAGTGTTTACCTTTGAGTCACCTAAAACGGTGTAATCGTCCTTCAAGGGAAAATTTACAAGAAATCTTCCATCTGGATCTTGCTTTGTATGGGCTACGAAGTGCTCTCTCTTCTGCAGAATATCTAGGTTTGCCGCTGATGTTAAGGTTTTCTACAGTCCAAAAATTCTCCATCAGTCCTTGGAGCTTTAGCTGATTGCTTAAATTGCAAGAGATGTGATTAGTAAGAGAAATTCCCTTTTTGTAAATTGGTATCTTTCCTGATACAATCCAACCAAATGCAGTCTTTTGAAGAATGGGAAGGTTTTTGGCAAGTCTTATCTGTCCAATGCAGATTAAGCTCCAAAATATATCTGCCCCAAGCAGAGCATCCACGCTATGTGAAATCCTGGATCAGCTAAGACAGTATTTTTGGGATCTTAAGTGAAGATTTATTTAATCTGCATTGTGGTAATCTCTGAGTTATTTTGGGTAGCGCCAAAAATTCAACAGTTGAGCGAAATCCATTAATTGGAGATGCGATTGAAGCGCAGATACAATGAGAGGCCTTGATTATTCCTTGACTTATTCCAATGATAGGTTTGGATACCTTTATTCGCTGAAGATCTAATGCCTTAGCTAGTGCTTCCCTAATGAAATTTGACTGGGATCCTGAGTCCAGTAAAACTCGACATTGATGCATTGAACCTTTTGAATCCTTAATATTAATTAAAGCCATAGCAAGCAAAATTTGCTGAGTGTCATTGCTATTATGAAGACAACTAGGTTTCGCATCTGTATTATCACTCGCATGGTGATCATTTACATTCAGATGGTAATTTTCCAAATGTAATAGCATATTGTGTTTCTTATTACATTTCCTACAAAGCTTTGATTTGCATTAAATTGTTAGATGCCCCGGTCGTAGACAATTCTGACAGAGTTTCAACTCCTTCATCTTCAGTAGTCTCTCAGATACATCTAAGTTTTTGAAATCAGGACAACGATAAATCAAATGATTTTGATTGAAAATTGGGCAGATTGATTCATTCGTTACATAATTGATTGAAATTCGGCAATCTTGTGCATTCATGCAACCGTTTGTTTTGAGTGGTCATACAATGGCAATCTCCTTGATTTAACTTCTGAATCCCCTTCGCAAACTTCCAGCATTTTATATCTCTTCTGAAGAAAATCAACTTGTTCGTCGAAGTTTGGTAGTTCCGAAGAAGTCTCAGTTGACTCCCAAGCCCGTTTGGTAATCGAATCAAACTTAATTGTAATTAAGTGAATTAACATCGTGTCCCATTGATCAGTGGGTTGGCCAAGCGATTTTAAAGTGGAAACGTGCTTCAATGATTCATCCAATAGCTGACGCAATGAAACGGAAAATTTCTTAGCCTCTTTCTTTTAGCCCTTAAAAAGGCCAAGTCTATCTCCTTTCTGCTGTGGCCATTCACATGTTCACACACATGTGCTGTTGCTGTGTCTCCGGAACCGGGAAGGAGCCGATGGACAAGAACGAACCCACAACAACGGCATGTATCCCATACATAGCCCCAATCTCAGGAAAAATTTCGAGAATTCCGAACAAACACAACATATGAAAGGTCCAAAAACCCCCCAGGAAACTCAGGAGTCTCCTAACAAACGTCAAGTACCAACGTGGGCTAAAACGGCAGGGGTCTATGAAGTGCCGTGCAAATGTGGGGAAGTGTATATAGGAGAAACTGGGAGAACTATCAAAACAAGGATCAAGGAACACGAACGACATGTCTGCCTAAAACAATGCGAAAAATCGGCGATCGTGGAGCACAGCATCGATAACGGAAATAACAAAAAATTTGAGGACTCTAAGGTTCTGTGTAAAACAGAAAGGTTCTGGGACAGAATCATTAAGTATTCCCTATAAATAAGAGTAACAGAGAGCAATTTCAATCATGACGAAATATCCAAATACCATCCGCCTGGAAACCAATAATCCAGACAATCAAGAAAGAATGCCAAAGAGCCCCAACCAATGACCAACCATAACCTGAGTAACGGACCAATCAGGTGAAGGGGAGCCACTGGCCCTCACCTAAATAAGGAGAGACTTTTTTCATGATCGGTACTCGCCCTGAGGATGGCCGCAGTGTCAGCGGTCGAAACATCGGTGATCCACCAGGAAACTACCCAGTTGGCAACCCATGAAGAATTCCTTTGGCAGACCATCCATTGGGAAAACCTCAAGTTGTGTTTTTTATTTATAATACACCCTGCATAGGTTAAGTACATCGGAACATATTTGGAAAGAATGAATTTATTGGTAGATATTGTAGCCGTTCTCTTTTTTTCTAAACAGATTTAAACAGCAGATTAATCAAGATACCTCTTTAATGACAAGAAAAAACTGCAGAAAAAAATTTTATAAAATAAGAAAACGATGGAATTAAATGATTCTTTCTCGGCACTTCCTCCTTCTTGTTCTTCGTGAGGCGGCCGTCGGGTTTTCGTCAGGGCGGGAAAGAAGCGATCTGGTGTTCCCTCTCGGCAACGGCCGCTGGAGCTCGTGGAGTGTCTATCTCCTTCTTCTCTCGTCTCCTAATTCCCTCTGCTTTTCTAAGTCTCCTCTGTTTCTCCCTCCTTTTAACTCTGTGGTCTCCCTCCTTCTGAATTTCTCTCGTCGTCTAATACTTCTCTGGTCTCCTTTCTTCCGGTCACCTAAGTCTCCCCCCCTTCTAACCTTGGTCTCCCTCCTTCTAACCTTGGTCTCCCTCCTTCTAACCTTGGTCTCCCTCCTTCTAACCTTGGTCTCCCTCCTTCTAAATTTATCTCATCTTCCAATATTTCTCTGGTCTTCTTTCTTCTGTTCTCCTTGTTCACCTAGTTTTCTCTCGTCTTCTAATCTCCGTGTCTCCCTCCTTCTAAATTCTGCGTCTCCCTTATTCTCATTCCTTGGTCTCCCTCCTTCCAACCTTTAGTGTCTCCCTTCTTCTAACGTCCGTGCCTCCCTCCTATCTCCGGTGCCTCCCTCCTTCTAACCCCTCGCCGAGCCTCCGATTCCCTTATATTGGGAAAAGGCAACCACATGACCTTGTGGAAATGGGAAGGTTCTTTGTTCACTCCCTCCCTCCCTCCTTTGTTCACCCTCCCTCAGCCGCTGAACTGTAATAGTGTCCAGTCGGGACCAATTACAATATAGATATTGATTGTAGATTCCTATGGTGTTTGCTTTCTATTAATGAAATCATTGGTTAATTGGAAATATTTTATTCATAAAAATCAAGGCAATAATTATGAAAAATTTTCCCAAAACTAACATTACTGGAAATGTTCTCACCTCTAGATAATGATATGGACTAAAGGGGGTAAGACTAATGAATTTGAAGATGTGTAAAGAAGTTCACTTTCAGTTCCATCACTTTCAAAGTGGAATCCCATTTACCTAACATTGCAAAGTTTATCTTTAATAATATAATTATTTATTAAAGATACTAATAAAATCCATTTGAAATGTCTTCACCATCACTCTCTTAGGAAGAGTTTGAGGATGTATACATATATTGCTACACTTTAATCGCTTCCCCTCTAATAAGCCCCACATTAGGCACCAAATACTACAGATTGATTGGCAGAATGATAATAGGCAGATTGATGCCAGTCAACCACTGCAGTTAATTTGGATAAACCACCCATACTTCTTCTGTGCTCAATGAACATGGGTGTACTCCATCCCAGCAATCTGACTCACTGAAATCAAGGGAAAAAAATGTGATCTATACTTGTAGCGGGATGAGTGATAAAGGTGGGGTCACTGATTGGACAGTTCAATAATCTTAACCATACTTAATCACTTGTAGGACGATGAGTGATAAAGGTAGAGTACCAATTTGACAGATCATAGGCTGTTTGAATGGATAGGGAACTCCACACAGTTGCTTCTTGGCAGACCAATGTTAATACCCCAAGGATCCAAATCACCTTATGTTAAGAATTTGTAAATCCTTAATGTTGATGTTGTGGTCGTTAATGTTGATTTCCCTGCATGTATTCCCTGAAGATGTATTCTCATCTTAAATATGAAGTGTTTCTGTCAATGTTCTCTTCAAAATTAAGGCCATGTTTTCTTAACCTCTATAACTGGCATTCTTCATGGAACTATTTCCTTTAATTCCATTCTGAGGGTAAGGCCTAACAGCCATGGCTTTTCAAGTTTGGAAATAAAGGACACTGGTTAAGTAGGGGATGGTAGGCCATTCTTACAGAGTAGCTACATGTCCCACAAAACCCTTCTCTAGTTTATCCTTAATTTTATGTTACCCATATTAATTTAACTTTTTTATGCATTCCGCTGTACCCTGCAAGTTGCTTCTTGGCATGTGGCAGGGGGTGAATGCATCATGACTTTACTTCCCTAAATGATTACTTTTGCTTATCATTTGCAGAAAAAATGAATTTTTGAAACAACTTGCCATAGCATCTATTTTTCTAATTTTTCTATCAATATCTCATAATATCAACTACATCTTCTAAAAACATACTTTCTGTGAACTTACTAAGTGTGTTTTCCTGTATGTAACTTTCAAAAAATCGATTTTTTAACTTTTGCATTTTAATAGAGAATATGTGGACAAAATGGTGTTGCCATAAAAAAATGTTTTATGTTGAAAAGAAAATGTATTTGAATGAGGTAGTGTTCGGAGACTAAAAATGACGGAAAATCAATTTTTCTTTTTTTGCATTTTTGGCATCCTTACACATCTGAAAATATATGTACAAGTTAATGTTGCTAGAAAAATGCCCAATCACCTCAGATGTACAGCCAGATGGCTCTCATCTGCTTTTCTGTTGCATTACTGAGGGGGACTGTGGGAGAAGTTGTTTTATCAAATTGAACTCCAAACTTTGATTGCGATTTTCTTGAAATTAATTTTTAAAACTGGTTTGCCATTCGGGAGAAAACTACCACATAGATCTATTACTTTTTAAAACCATTTTAAAGGAATTTAATCCAGCTATCATTGGAACCTTTAAAAGTTAAATGATTTGATTATTTCGATTTTTTCCCTCCCCCTAAACAAAAAAAACATGCAATTTTTAATCACTCTATACTAGGCTGCCATTTTGAAAAAGAAATGTAATAATTATACATATTAGGGGTTCCAACCATAGGTGAAACTCGAAAGAATATTCCCAAGGAGAAACAGACGTGAAATAACCGGGACTCAAACCTGGGTCTCCCAATTGCTGGTCGGTAGCTCTGTCCATTGACCTATCCCGCCAGAACATTTCTCCATGCCGTTTGGGAGACTTTGTAGGAAAAGGGCACGTGAGATCGTCCGACTCAGCGGCATCGTTCACAGCCATGGCCTCGCAGAGGCACCGACCATACAAAGTGATGGAAGGAGAACCCCCCTTAAGGGATAACACACAAGGAAAAGGGTTTTAGGTATTTTTATCCTTTGCATTATCCTTTTTTATTGACATATGCTGACAGTCTGCTACTCTCTTCCCTTAACTCTTTTCCTTTGTCCTCTTTTTTTTAGTAATTCCATAGTATGTATATTACCTCCTG
Organism: Ladona fulva; assembly: GCA_000376725.2. Lineage (NCBI taxonomy): Eukaryota > Metazoa > Arthropoda > Insecta > Odonata > Libellulidae > Ladona > Ladona fulva. The sequence continues at coordinate 102,942 of KZ309459.1, forward strand.
CGTATTACCTTTTTATGTTATGAAAAATATCCTTCCACTAATGTTAAATATTTATTGGATAAAAAAGCTTTTTTGAGTGCTAAAAAAGGATTTAACCAACGTTCTTCTGCAGAGGCTCCCAAGGACCTGATTAGGAAGTTGTTGGTAGTGGAAGTGCAGAAGAGGATCACCATAGAAGATGCTCTTGCTCATCCTTTTTTCCAAATTATGGTATGTGCATTTCTCTTCTCATTCATTTATTATGTCTGGATTTTTTAATTTCAACATTTGCTCTCAGACTTTTTATCAGGGTTACAATTTTTATGGAACCAATGAGTGAAATTGTTTTAGCATTTTATACTTCTTAAGATATTTTATGGAAAATGTTTCAGATTCTTGTTAATGTGTGTATAACACCCAGTGACTTGTATATTATCAAAGTATCTTAAATTGTTGTGTTGATCCCATTTCTTGGAATATTACTATTACTGTCCTTAAGCAATCGTTTTTCTTTATTATGTTTTGAAAAATTTGTTTAAAATTCCCAAGTGGATTGTGCAAAGTAAAATTTATTCATGTTAATTATGATCTGGTAATCTTCCATGTGAAGACATTCCATGAGAGCATTCCATGCCAGAGCTATCATTTAAGCCCAGTTTATGGAAATTTCAAGGAAAAACAGACATGAAACAAGTCTGGCAGGACTATGATTTAGAATCTCCTGCTTTCTTGGCAGATGCTTCAACTATTTTGGGTGTATGCCTTTTTGTGCTAAGTCACCTTTATCTTTTGTTTATTAAGTACTGCTCCTGTTATTAATATTATATATACTCACATATATTCTAAGTAATAAATTATGTTTCATTTACTTGACTAATATGGGTTTCGCAATCTATCTTGGATAAAGGAACAGTTATGGATAAAGTTGAATGTGTTTCTGTCATTGTTCAACATATTTTTTACATTGTTTTATGGAGTTGTTTACTTTTTATCCTCTCATTAGTATTATTTTATAATAACTGACTGTATTCTTCATTGTGATAGAAAAAATACTGGTGAGCTTGTCTAGAGGTGAAATGCATTTATAGAAAGTGGTACCGTTGATGGGCCCACTCCTGAGAACGCAAAGAATTGCATCAGTCATTGGTGTTTCAGGGAATTAATGAGTAAGTTATCATCAAAGTTTCCACAATTTAAGGCCATAATTAATATACTTTAGCATACATTAGAATCTTTGATTCATTCTTTTTCTAAGAGTACTCATCTCAACATTGTATGTAGATCATTTCAATATAAATTAGCAGAGGAAATGTATTTAATATGGAAGACAAAGGTGTCAAAGGCAGGATTATTTGGGAATTACATTGTATTCCTTGGGGTAAAGATTTTCTTGAAAAATAGAATGTATTCAGTTTCTTGTTTTTAGAACGTTTGGTACCAAACAGGCAAACTTTATTCATTCATCCAACAAAATAAATATAATTACACTTGTTAGATTTATCACGATTCAGAATTATGAAAAGTAATGGATGGCATTAATAACCTTTTGTGTTTTCTGAATTCCATTGGGATGCATGGGAATTACCTCTCAAATGATCTACATTGTTAGTATTTTTATGTTCCTAAGTAATTTGGCCGATAAATCACTCTGTGAAAATATCCTTTGAAAATTATTTAATTACTCTCCTTTGATCATTCATTTCTCATCTTTATGATCCTCTTTTCGTCATCTCCCTGAGTCTTCATTAAGTATTTTACCATATTTCACAAATTATGTCAACTGATATCCATTGAAGTAGTGTGACACTAAGCTGCTTTAGGTATACTTTGAATTCAGTTATGTTGCTCTTCCTTGCAATTCTTCTCTGGTCTTCCGGATGATTTCATTTCTTATCTTTTCATAGAACTTTTGTCCTTCCTCTCAATTTTTGCACTTTCTTCTCTTTTGATACATCTACATGATAGCTCATCTGCAGGTAGCAACTTCATCTGTAACCCATTGTTTCCTTTTATCAGATTTCCTTGGACCTTTGGAAGGTTCCGTCTTCAGTAATTCCTTCATTACAGTGATGCCTTGGCTAGAAAGTGACCCTGATAACATTTGTTGTTTTTTGGATTCAAGAAATGTTTTAGTGGATTGTGCAGTAACATAGAGCTGCAAAAATAAATGGTTAGGCCATTAAATTATCTTTTTCATCATAAGGTGTGGCTAAGAAATGAGCTAACCACATCACATAGAGGATACCCACCAACCCAAATTGGTTGTTTATGCTCAAGATGGTGAGTTGTCCAGAACAACTGGACTTCACATGAAGTGGAGTTGAACAAATAATATATATTAGCTGAGGTGTTACTGTACATCATTCAGTTTGCCATCCTCTAGAATGTCATCATTGGCCCAGCCTCGGTCAGCTTTACCATTTACTGATAGGTTTAGATCAGATTTTTTATTTTCTTAAAATTTGGTTGGTTCTTCATCAGGATTAAATTATGATTGCTGTTGATGTCTTCTCCCATTCAAGTTTTCCAGTCTTTTATTTGATTTATAAATTTCTGTTTAACTCCATTATAGTTGTTTTGTCTGTCTCCAGCCATCTTCTTGGTGTCTCTCCTTTGTTTGTGGTTCTGTGTTTGTTACAGAACTTTATCCAGCATCTTCATATTTCATTTAATTCTCCTAATCTATGTGTTCTCACTAATTCTCTACCTTGCCTTTGCATTCCAATTGCCAAAAAAAATTGAATTTTTTTCCTTTTACATATTTTATAACTTTGGAATCATCTTAATTTGTGCAGTTGTCTCATTTTTCAACTTTATTGGAGTTTGAGATGGGAAATCACAATTTGTGGGCTTCTTTTGCTGATTTAAGCTGCAGTTCACAAATTGTTTTAGGAAAAAAAAGTTTCTTTGACAATACTGCAAAGAGTTCACATTTTATACATGAAAAAGAATATTTAAATTGAAAGCAAAATGAAAGGTTTGCATTTGTAGCTGTGGAAACTTTTCACTAATTTTTGGAAATAAAAGGCTATTTTTGTTATTAATTCTTTTGTCTTCAGCATCCATCTCTAAATAACTGATTTTTGTTTAGTCAACACTCTAGATGGATAGAATTTATTGAAACAGATCTGTCACTAAAATTCTGGCTGTGCAATGCAATTTATTTCAGTAAAATCTTTTTTTCTTTCATAATGAGGAAAATGTGGCAAAGGTATTTCGAACAAATTTTAAAATTTTTATCAACCATTTATTTTGGGACTATATCTTAGATTATATATGATATTATAATAGATTAGAGGTTTAAAAGTACTCTGTAAAGCATATGTCAGTAGATGGAACTTGTGTTTAGAGACAAACGAAACTTTTGGATTGTCAGTTTCTAGGAATTACCCATATTTTGGAAGAAATGTCTCTCTGTGTCTGTCACAAGAATTACCTGATTCCCCTCTATACTCATTCATTGACCGTAAAGAAGGAAGTAACCCACACCCTCCTTTTAAATGCCGTATCAGAAAAACCCTACCCACTTATCCTTCCCTCACCTTCACAGAAGATAAAAACCAAACTGTTCACCTCTCATCTTCATTTTTCATTGTGGAACCCTTCTTAGAAATGCATAGAAATAGGTAATCTACAACTTCCTGTTTGTCTCCAAACATGAATTTCTCCTATCAACATATGTCTCACAGAATGTTTTTAAACCTCTATTTTATTAATAGCCATGCTCCAATTCTCTCTTATTTCATCTAGAATAGATCCATATATTTTGTTTTTTATACTGAAGAGTGTAATTTATCATACTAATTACATGGGCATTACATAACTATCATAACATTTGAATTTGTGTATGTTCTCACAACTACATGATGGAGATTCCAAACCACACCAGTTTATTTGGAATCAGGGACTTTCCTTGGTGGTTGCATTACAGATAATTTTATTTGGTTTTTTTTTTAATTTATAGATTAATCTCTACCCATCTTTAAAAAATTCCCTTGTGTTTTGGACAAGTTTTAGTGGAAGTATTGTCTATATATTTTGTGGTTACTTGAATAATGTGTGTGTCATTTCAGCTGTGGGATAAGGACTTAGCTACTCTTAAGGAGAACTTCTCCCTCAACTATAATCGACGCAGGGTCTCCCAATGGTCCCTGGTAATCGTCTCTTTTCTAGCAATTGTCTGCTTATTTCGGGTCGTCTAACTCAAGCTGCTCTTCCCTCTTTTCTATCAGAGTTATAATTTTGATCTCAGTAGATGTGCATTGTGTACATTGCCTCCTGAGTGAAGTTGTCACCATCATTTAACACATGCATTAGTAGTAATAGAGCATTATTAGCCAAACAATAATCTCCTATAAGAATCTGCAGACAGTGATACTTTTGCTAACAGAGGTAATCCTTTTCCAAGCCGCATACTTTAGGTGAGATCTTCATTGGCCAAAATTCACTTATTCATCTGGTTACAATCCTTAAGATACTTGTGAACTTCCTAAAGACTAGTATTGCCAGGAAAATATGCCTAAAAGTTGTTACCCTGGACAGTATTCGTAAGCTAAGCCTGAAAAAAGTTGAAATATTTTGAAGAAAATCCTCTCGGATTGTCAGCTAGGTAGGTTAAAAACATCTTATCCTCATCTAGGCGAGGTGAACTTAACCAGCTGACAACCAGGGAGAGGTTTTTTCACATTATTTGCCAGGAATGAGTTATCATTTTAAAAACATCTTTGTTGTCAAGAAATGTTGTAATCATGTTTACTTCTTGGGGATATATCACTGTGATTGTTAATTGTATATATTGGTGTTCAAAATAGATGCAACAAGCAGTGGTGTGGTTGAGTAGCCACTAGAAAAACTTCTAGGAGTGATTCTTTGGATAATAGTGATGATAATGGTGGGCAATCAGAAAAAAGCATACGGGAAAGGAAAAGCAGGACTTAAAAGTGCCAGCTGTTGAAGGTTTTTGTCTCTTATCTCCTCATTGAAGAGTTGACTTGGTAGTCTCAATCTCACCAAAATAAAGACGTGTTATCAAATCTTTCTTTTTTAAAAGCCTTAAAGGTTAATGGATATTAATTGTCCCCTTCATAGTTAGACAATAAAATAGGCTCAGCAGATGAAAAGATCTTTAAAGGAAACTTTATTTGATGTGACTAAAGTCGGATGTTGGAACAAACATTTTCAGAAAGAACATTATGAAAGATGAAAGTAATCAGAGTTTTTGAGCAATGAAATTCAACATTAATGTTACAAACTCAATTCATTGGTTGAAAATTTCAAGTAGGCCAGACTAGAAGCATACTACATCATATATATAAAAAGCAAATGTCTGTCTGTCTGTCCTCCTATTTATCTCAGAAATGGCTTGACTTAGAGATCTGAAACAAACTGCATTGTGCTTCTACGATGCTGAAACCCCCAGGAAAACTATTCTTATATCTATTTGGGTTCAAACCCAAGATCCCATAATACGTTTCCATAAGAAATGAACGTAAAGTATGTTTTCTTGACTTGCAGAGGTTGTTTCTTTTACTAAATTAAATAGTAGGCTTTCCTGACTTGAAAACAGTAGAATAAATATTATAAATTATGGTAAGAAATATATTGGGTTATTATGATCTTACTGCAGAATTTTTTTGTGCTTAGGAGGACTAAATATATACGATAATAGATATATTTTTAAACTAAATTAAGT
>KZ309459.1:109492-121343 GCA_000376725.2 Ladona fulva
ATCTTACGGCAGAATTTTTTTTAGTGCTTAGGGGACCAGATACATACGATAATAGATATATTTCAAAACTAAATTAAGTCCCATCATGCTTGACGGGGGCGTTTACTAGTATTCTAATATGATGAAAAATGAAAAACCTATTTATCATGCAAAAATTTAGATTTTTAAGCATATACATACTTCTATCTAAATTTTAAGGAGGTTATTTATTGTCACTCATGTGATAAATATCTATGTTCCTTTATGACAATTAATGAATTTTATAAAATTCTAATTTGTGTTGCAACACCTTTATTGCATGGTTGCATCCTTCAGTGACCAGAAGTTCTCTGATCTGAACCAACAGTATGTAAAATTCTATGTGATGTAATATTCTAGCAGTGTAAACAAACAGCAATACAAAATCCCATTTACAAATTGACTTTTCCTTCCTTAGTGACATCTTGCAAAAATCAAATGAGCTATAAATCCAAATGTATATGATTTTGTCTCCATAAAATATTTGAATATTATTTCTAAGCATGGATTATTTCTTTTTAAAGCGATATCTCGAATCTACTTAATAAATCATAAAAGCATTAAGTTTTTAACAGTAATTACTTACAAGTTTATGTGTTTACTCTTTCAGTATGGCATACCTGAAATTTTCAACCATTTAATTGAATTCTTTACAGTTAATGTTGAATTTCTGATGTCAAAAATTGTGGCTTTTTTCATTGTTCACGGCATTCTTCCTGATAATTTTTGTTCCATCATCAGACCATAGTCATGCCAAGTGTGGTTTGACCCAAACTCGTTGGAGCCCAATAGGTGTTCCAACTGTGGAGAGGGGAATAATGCTTAAGTGAAGCATGTGTTTCTAATGGACATGTTTTCTTACTTACATGTGTAGAGTTCTTCAATGAACATCTTATATTTAACAGAGATTTCCTTGTAAAAAGATTAAAAATTTCTCTTGAAGCCATGGACATTAAAATCATTCCAACTCTGTAAAAGGGAAATTTAGTGAGATTTGTTGGAGGATTGTGGTGTGCAGGTGGTGATTATTAAAGGACTTCTGTCCTTTCCTCTGTGTTTACACTGAATTTAATTGAACATTTTACAATTTCAAAGTGAAATATATTTGTTATGAGTACAATATACTTCTGAAAATTGCTAATTGCAGACCCTGGAGCTGCTTAGGGCTGAGAAACCCCTTCATTTCTGAGCCATGCTGGTATATGTTGTGCTTTTAAACGTTTTGAACAGTACTTCTTATGGCTCTGCCATGATGCACCACCTGGGGTTATCTGTCTTTTTCAGCTCCACTAATCCTTTAGTATCCATAAGAGTTCTATGCTTTTGTATCTCTAAAAGTTTGATGCTTGCTCACTGTTATCACTGAAGTACTAAGTCTCTTTTTCTCATAGTTCCTACAATTGCCCCTCATAAATGCCATTGGGCCTTGTGTTGATTTTGAATACCACTGTGTGTCAACAAATTCATAACCACTGCATATTACCCATGTATAATACCTAAAATTGAGCCACTAAAGGTCAAATCTATCTGATTGTGTCCGATTTTGGTTGAGGTACAATACTTATTAGTTATTCTGCAGAGAATCTAACCAAAAAATTGTGATTAATTAACCTGAAGTGGAAGAAAATTTGTGTTACACTTATAATTTCTTTTCTTCCTTGGATTCTTGGTTGACATACATATTACAGAATTATTGAGGAATTTCTCAGAGAAATTATGTTTCAAGACTACTAGATACTCTTTGGGTTCGTAGGAGTTGATTAAATGTTTAATGTCACTGAAGTTTAATCTGAGGGTTATTTTCTTTAATGGTGACTTGCAAGTTACAGAAGGGAATTTTACAATTTTAAATGTTAATGAAGTAGTAATATAGTTCATCCAAATACCATTGAAAATGCGGTTTGGGGAAAAAAACAAAAAGGGGTTCAATAAATGGAAGGGAGTCCCAGATTTTGTTTTCTTGTGATGCAGAGCAATAGTTGAAATGTGCTTTGATTATTACATTAACTCATGATATACTTTTTTTGTGCTTAAGTTTTTGGCTCATTGCGGAGTGAATGCTTGAAGTGAATTTGCACTTATGTGTATAACAAATTAAGGTGAAATATTTTAAAATTATTATTAATTATATTTGAAATATTTTTGAATAAAAAACCTCAAAATAGGCCAATTATCCTTCGAGGTCCCAACTTTGCTAATGGGCCCTCAATGAATTCATGAGAAGGTAATGATGGGAAATAAAGAAGCACTCAAAATAATACTGTCAACTAAATGTGGAATGCACTATAGTAAAATAATAATTAATTACTGTTAAATACTTAATGCTTCTACGATTAATTAAGTAGATGCAAGATATTGCTTAAAAAAATAATTCTTGCTTAGAAATAATAATAATATGGAGACAAAATCATATTTGTTTTGATTTATAGTTTTTGTTTTTAGAACATGCTGCTGCCTGTAAAAAATCTTAACACATTGCATAAAATACACTTTTGCTGTTGCTCTTATGGGATAGCAAACATGCACTGTGTTTGAAGAAATACCATTCCTACTATGAATTTGGTGTATACATGTGGTAGATTTTCACTTAACTGTTTTAACTAAATACAATGATTCTTGTCTAATGAAATCTTCAAATTTTTGAGGTTTAACATGTACTATCATATCCAATATATATTTTAAAAGCAAATGTCTGTCCGTCCCCATATTTATCTCAGAAACAGCTTGACTTAGAGATCTGAAACAAACTGCATTGTGTTTCTACGATGCTGAAGCCTCCAGGGAAACTATTTTCATCTCCGTAAAGGCCCGGGTTTGAACCCAGGAGCACAAAATACTTTTATAAAATTAANAACCGCGACGATGATGATCCCAATGAAGCGGAATTGACTGTATACGTAAAATAGGTCTCCGTTACCTGCAGAGGTCGTTTCTTTTACCAAATTAAATACGAAACAATGGTCCTACAAAACTGAGACAAGTGCCAAAAGAAAGGAAAATGATCATTGAATCTTATTTTAGTCATGAATCATTCATATAATTTTGAAATTGCGAGAACTTTGATAAAATAGATGGAAAATTCGTAATTTTTTTGGGAATAAACAACCCATCCCTTTGACGACCAAAGCAATTTTTGAACATTGATTTCATTAGTTCTCCCATATAAATGCACGGGGATAATCAGTTAGTATTCTTTTCCATAAGAAATGTATGTAGAATAGGTTTTTGTTACCTGCAGATGTTGTTTATTTTACAAAATTAAATTAGAAACATTGGCCCTACGAAATCAAAAGAAGTGTCAAAAGAAAGGAAAATGATTATAGATTCTTATTTTAGTCGTGAAATATTGATATAGATCAGAACTTTCGAGGATTTTGATAAAACATACGGAAATTTAGTAAAATATTTAAGAAATAAACAACACATCCCTTTGACGACTAAGGCCAATTTTGAATGTTGATTTCATGAATCTTCCCATATAAGTGCACGGGGATAATCAGTTCTTATAATTTTTATAAGAAATTTACGTTAAGTAGGCTTTCCTGACTTGAAAACAGTATACTAAATATTATAAATAATGGTAAGGAATATATTGAGTTATTATAATCTTAGGGCAGAATTATTTTGTGCTTAGGTGGATAAGATATATACGATAATAGATATATTTTTAAACTTAAATTAAGTCNCTTAGTCTTCATTGGATTATCTAGAACTGGCCTGGCATGAACTCTGGACCATTTGTCCTATATCATTTCCCACTATATTACAGAAGCACCTCTCCTAACTCTGTATAGAGTTATAGTCATACCAGTTTGGAAGATGCAATTACTAAAATGTTTTGATAACCTCCTCTAGCAATATCAAGTAAATCAATGATAAGTTTCATCTCTAAATCCTTTCTGGAAGTTCTTAAAAAGGATTTAGTTTCTTTTAGATTCCTTATGGAGGGATATTTTAATAGATATATTTTTAAACTTAAATTAAGTCCCATCATGCTTGACGGGGGCGTTTACTAGTATTCTAATATGATGAAAAATGAAAAACCTATTTATCATGCAAAAATTTAGATTTTTAAGCATATACATACTTCTATCTAAATTTTAAGGAGGTTATTTATTGTCACTCATGTGATAAATATCTATGTTCCTTTATGACAATTAATGAATTTTATAAAATTCTAAATTGTGTTGCAACACCTTTATTGCATGGTTGCATCCTTCAGTGACCAGAAGTTCTCTGATCTGAACCAACAGTATGTAAAATTCTATGTGATGTAATATTCTAGCAGTGTAAACAAACAGCAATACAAAATCCCATTTACAAATTGACTTTTCCTTCCTTAGTGACATCTTGCAAAAATCAAATGAGCTATAAATCCAAATGTATATGATTTTGTCTCCATAAAATATTTGAATATTATTTCTAAGCATGGATTATTTCTTTTTAAAGCGATATCTCGAATCTACTTAATAAATCATAAAAGCATTAAGTTTTTAACAGTAATTACTTACAAGTTTATGTGTTTACTCTTTCAGTATGGCATACCTGAAATTTTCAACCATTTAATTGAATTCTTTACAGTTAATGTTGAATTTCTGATGTCAAAAATTGTGGCTTTTTTCATTGTTCACGGCATTCTTCCTGATAATTTTTGTTCCATCATCAGACCATAGTCATGCCAAGTGTGGTTTGACCCAAACTCGTTGGAGCCCAATAGGTGTTCCAACTGTGGAGAGGGGAATAATGCTTAAGTGAAGCATGTGTTTCTAATGGACATGTTTTCTTACTTACATGTGTAGAGTTCTTCAATGAACATCTTATATTTAACAGAGATTTCCTTGTAAAAAGATTAAAAATTTCTCTTGAAGCCATGGACATTAAAATCATTCCAACTCTGTAAAAGGGAAATTTAGTGAGATTTGTTGGAGGATTGTGGTGTGCAGGTGGTGATTATTAAAGGACTTCTGTCCTTTCCTCTGTGTTTACACTGAATTTAATTGAACATTTTACAATTTCAAAGTGAAATATATTTGTTATGAGTACAATATACTTCTGAAAATTGCTAATTGCAGACCCTGGAGCTGCTTAGGGCTGAGAAACCCCTTCATTTCTGAGCCATGCTGGTATATGTTGTGCTTTTAAACGTTTTGAACAGTACTTCTTATGGCTCTGCCATGATGCACCACCTGGGGTTATCTGTCTTTTTCAGCTCCACTAATCCTTTAGTATCCATAAGAGTTCTATGCTTTTGTATCTCTAAAAGTTTGATGCTTGCTCACTGTTATCACTGAAGTACTAAGTCTCTTTTTCTCATAGTTCCTACAATTGCCCCTCATAAATGCCATTGGGCCTTGTGTTGATTTTGAATACCACTGTGTGTCAACAAATTCATAACCACTGCATATTACCCATGTATAATACCTAAAATTGAGCCACTAAAGGTCAAAACTATCTGATTGTGTCCGATTTTGGTTGAGGTACAATACTTATTAGTTATTCTGCAGAGAATCTAACCAAAAAATTGTGATTAATTAACCTGAAGTGGAAGAAAATTTGTGTTACACTTATAATTTCTTTTCTTCCTTGGATTCTTGGTTGACATACATATTACAGAATTATTGAGGAATTTCTCAGAGAAATTATGTTTCAAGACTACTAGATACTCTTTGGGTTCGTAGGAGTTGATTAAATGTTTAATGTCACTGAAGTTTAATCTGAGGGTTATTTTCTTTAATGGTGACTTGCAAGTTACAGAAGGGAATTTTACAATTTTAAATGTTAATGAAGTAGTAATATAGTTCATCCAAATACCATTGAAAATGCGGTTTGGGGAAAAAAACAAAAAGGGGTTCAATAAATGGAAGGGAGTCCCAGATTTTGTTTTCTTGTGATGCAGAGCAATAGTTGAAATGTGCTTTGATTATTACATTAACTCATGATATACTTTTTTTGTGCTTAAGTTTTTGGCTCATTGCGGAGTGAATGCTTGAAGTGAATTTGCACTTATGTGTATAACAAATTAAGGTGAAATATTTTAAAATTATTATTAATTATATTTGAAATATTTTTGAATAAAAAACCTCAAAATAGGCCAATTATCCTTCGAGGTCCCAACTTTGCTAATGGGCCCTCAATGAATTCATGAGAAGGTAATGATGGGAAATAAAGAAGCACTCAAAATTATCCAAACTTACCTCAAATGGGCTAAATAGCCATTTAAAATGGTCCTTTTAATATCCACCCAGGACCCTAAGAAGGGCCCTAAAACAAACCTAGAGATCAAAGATCTATCAAGACCCATTTTTGGGGCCAAGCTAACATTAGTAGGTATGCATGAGAAGCATACACCTCTTGCGCCCAATTCCTACAAAGTCTCCCAAACGGCATGGAGAAATGTTCTGGTGGAATAGCTCAATGGATAGAGCAACCAACCGGCAATTGGGAGACCTAGGTTTGGATCCGTCAGACTTTTTTCATGTCCGTTTCTCCTTGGGAACACCCATTAGTTGCCCATTTGTTGGAAGAGCATTTGTAGCCACCCAAATTCAAACCCACGGTCACTTATGCCCTATTTGTATACTCAAGGAAACCATGTTCTCTATCATCATGCTGGGTTATCTATCATTTTGGAAAGTGCTTTAGAGCAAATTCTCAAGCTCTTAGTCTTCATTGGATTATCTAGAACTGGCCTGGCATGAACTCTGGACCATTTGTCCTATATCATTTCCCACTATATTACAGAAGCACCTCTCCTAACTCTGTATAGAGTTATAGTCATACCAGTTTGGAAGATGCAATTACTAAAATGTTTTGATAACCTCCTCTAGCAATATCAAGTAAATCAATGATAAGTTTCATCTCTAAATCCTTTCTGGAAGTTCTTAAAAAGGATTTAGTTTCTTTTAGATTCCTTATGGAGGGATATTTTATTAGCCCTTGAATCAAAGCATAATTTGGAGGTGGTTAATTTTGAATATAAAACATAGCAACTTGTCTTATTCAATTCCAAATTATAGCTTTCTATGTTTTCAGGAAAAAAACCACAAAGAATTTTAAATGTTGCCCCCATTTTCCTACAGGAGATTCACTGTCTTAATGCATTAGACGATTCAATTTGTACTGTGAAGAATTAAAAAAAGTGTCTACCACTTTTATCCCTAGGAAACAAAACAACAAAAGAGAGCAGTTTGAATATTATAAAGTAACAAACATTTCATCAATTTGTTACTGTATGTAACAAAACAAATCAATACTGACTTGACTGAAATAATTAAAATTTTGCATTAGTTTTATTTAAAGTAAATGTTTCAGTTAACATAGAACTCATCATCATATCAATACAAAACATTCTTTTAATGTGAGATTCTGAAGTAGGAAGTAAGTTTTAACATTACTTGATTTCTAAATATTTTCTTTTTATTGCCATCACAATAATCAAAACCATTTCTCCCTTGTAATCCAGCCAATTTTCAATGCAGAGCTAAACTATTTTTTATACTACAGCTCTTTAACTGTAAGAACTGTTTGAGAGACTGAATGTCTGAAGTTACAGCTAACTTCATCAGCTCTTTCCATCTTAATTATACTGCAAATTCTTTGTAACCCAATATCATATGTTTTGTCAATTTTGACAGAGACTCGTTTTTCATTCAAGGCTATCAGTTTTAGTGTTTTAACAATGGAGAGCACAGTTTTTTAAAAATAATTTCAACTAATATAATTCACGTAACTGTTTGTTGGCTACACATGTAATACAGACTCTCCTTATTCTTCAATTAGAATGAATTATGAATCTTAAAGGCCCCAACTTTTGGGCTTTGGTAATAGCCTCTCCATAAACTGTAGGAGGGTCTCAAGATGACCTTAGACTAGTTTGAAAAGATTCTGTAACTGCTAAAATGTAGGAATAAATTTTAGGAATGTATATTTCTATTATGATAATATATTATACTATAAATAATTGAAAATCTTATATACAGTAAAACCCCGATTTAACGTTCCCGCATTTAGTGAATATTTTTTCTGGTCCCGGCCACATTTGTATATAAACAATGCATTATTTTCCCGCATTTAATGAATCTCGATTTAATCTATAACCTGCATTTAGTGAAAAAGAAAATTGGTCCTCCAAACATAAATGCTCAATTTAATGCAAAACTGATTCACAAAAACTTTGCTGGTGCTAAGAAGTATTAGATAACAGGTTGACAGTCTGCCATTAGATTTTGTTTCGACTCATTTGGTCTTACTTCTATTTCGTTAGCTAAATAGAAGATTAACGTTAACTGCGTTATGTTACTCTTTCATTATCATCCCGCCAATTTGCTTGTTAGGAGGTAAAGCTTATGGTATAAACACGCGAACAATAAATGGTGCAAGAAAATGTAATGTTGAATCGTCAACTTCATTCTGTATTACGAAATTTATACAGAACAATTTTCCCCCTGCCACACGCCGAAATGCGGCTTGCAGGGTATTTACGTAGATGTAGAAAATGAAAGAAGTGATAACTGTGTTGCTATAAGGTCACTTTAATTTAGGCTAACAAAATATAGAAGTAACCTTTTCCATCTAATTTATTTAAGTAAGTGCCATTTGAAAAGGCTTGTCAATGATATCATTACATAATACATGAAAAATCTATGCTTCTTGTTTGAAAGCAAGTTCTCGTATTTCTATGATCCCGATGACGTAATTCAAGTTTCTTCTGTTTAACTTGTCAATGCCCCGGGCAAATGCAGCTAGCCTGTGATCACTGTGTAATCCTAGAGCATTCATAAAATACAATCTTTTTACTTTTTAATTTCCATTGTTCAATAATGGCTAAAAGTAAAAGAAAATAGTTGACAATTGCAGAAAAAGGGAAAATCATTCAAGAAGTGGAGAAGAGCCCATGCACGCCCGCGATAGATACTGCGCGATAATTCAATCTTGCGCCATCTTCTTTGTTTTTTATAATGAAGAATAAATATAAAATNTATGTCCATCTGAGATTACTCTCGTGAGATAAAAACTGTCGACAGTGGTAGGGAGAGCCACTCTCCGTATAGAACTCTCAAGACCATGTCCATCTGAGTTTAGTTTTGATGAGAGAGTGAACCGATCACATTGCTCAAACATGTCTCAGCAAAGACTAGCATCATTAGTTATTGTGTATTTCATCTTGAAATGAAGAAGGAAATCTCAACAGAAAAGGAGTTGCTGGGTCAAACGATGGATAATGCGACGATCAGTTGGATGCTCGTTCCACGCTAGCAAAAGAACTACAGATCGAAGATCCACTCCAATTTAGGAATTTCGTGCGTATGAGTGCCCAACAACTTCAATTCATGGTTGAGTTATTGGTGCCAATAATTGGAAAAAAGGACACCAAATTCCAAAAAGCTATTTCAGTTCATGATCGGGTAATGGTGACGCTACGATTTCTAGCTTTAGGTCTGTAACTTTATTCTTGATCTGTAGCAAGCAAAATTAAAAGTAATAGTCTATAATTTGTTCTCTAACTGTGGTAATGGCACTGCTTTAAGTCTACTACAACCAATTTCTCTCTCCGCGATCATGGATTTGCCTCTAGTTCTACCATTTGGTCACCACACCCCAGCAATCGAGGAGATGTCTCTTCACGATTTCAAGGAAATTTCTCGTGCATAGAACAAACCGGAGGAATGCATTTTCAGCTAATATTCGACATTTCCATACCCATACAATCTTACAGGTGCGCAGAGTGAAATAGTGGTGCTAGGGTGGGATGGTACTTACATATATTACTTTAATTAATCTTAATGAATTCAGTTAACAAAAACCAACTAATTAAATAACAAACTAATTAAGATTAACTAAAACTAAAAATAAATCAATATTTACAAGTGCTCAAGTGAGTTGGACGGCGCACCAGTGGTGGACAACCACCGTTGTTTGGGTGGCCTGAAATTCTATTGGGGACAAAGAATACTTCGATGGGGGAGGAAAAGATGATGTGGATGCAAAGCAGTGGTCACCCTCATCCGCAAAGCGTGCAACTGCTTTTCTAATTTCGCTTTTGAGCCATCTTTTATTAAATTCCAACATTAAATTTCTTAACTTAGAAGCAGCATATTGTCCGAAAATATCGCAGTCATCCATTTCCTCTGTACTTCATTTGCCATGCAGTTGAATTTTACTGCAATTTCCTTGCTTCTTCTCTCTGTTACGATGTTCTATGCTTTTTGTATTCCATAGAATATCCTCCTCTTCAAATAAAGTTATGAACCGGAACACCTCTTCTCTCGACCATACTTTACGAGCCATAATGAAACAATGACCACCAAAGATACTGTCATGCTATACAAGCGAGCTTTGTAAAGAGGATGGAAATGTCTGACAGTGAAGTGCCCCCCTGTCCACTTGCGAGTAAGTTCTGGCAGCATCGCTATCTGATAGCGCAGCCAACGCTGTCTGACAGTTACTCTCAGCCGTATGTCCATTTGCGAGATTCACTGTCGATATTTATTTACTGTCAGGTGGACACGCACTTTTACAATGAAATAAGGAACTGAAAGAGAAGGAAAATGAAGTTGATAGCTTATTTCTAACTATTCTATTTATCCAATGAGGACAATGAGATGAGATACTATTTAAAAGGTATTAAAATAACTGTAGAGGAGTACAAATACTAGTAGAGAAGTGTTTCGTTGAAAGATCTATCAATCGATTTAAAATAAGGATAAAAATATTAATATAACAATGCCAAGATATCTCGAGCATATATTTCTCATTTAATTTCATTTACTTTTGCATTGTGTATCTTAAGTATAGCTGAGAACCATCTATACATAATAGATTACGAAGAACGTATCTAAGTTATAGTTGAATAAATGTTAATGAAATCATAATATTCATAATATGTTAAATCATAATGTTCATAATATCTCAAAGGTTAGACGTTGAAATTTAATGGCAAAAATATGAGTAATTTGTCAAAAAAAATGAGAGAAAATATTTTCCTACATGGAAAATTTTGCGCTATCCATGGTAATGTACGTGTATTCCGTGGCTGCCTAACTACGATTTTCCAATGCCAATTTTGCTTAAACGAATTGTTGGTGTCAAAAGTCGATGAAGTGTGTGTTATTTTTGAGCAGGGAACCTACCCTAAAAGCTGATACACAAGTCTGGTGTTCCCAATAAATTCCCAAAATATATTTGAAGCCCTTAATTTAATAAATTCCCAAAATATATTTGAAGCCCTTAATTTATGTTCCTCATTCTGTATGTATTGTTAATCAAATGTTTGAATAATGTTTCATAATATTTCTAAATTTTAGTTGTTTAGGTATACTGTACCACTGTAATTACCTAAACAGGAGATGACCCTGTATTTTATGCCCTTCAGATTAGAATAAAATTCTGTATCAGTTTTCATGAACATAAAGGAAATTACAAAACAATATGAAAGAATGTGAAATAAGCATTTAATAACGATTTTTCAGAAACAGAAGACCATATGAATGAGTAATGCTTTGAAATGTATAATTTGCATGCTGTGGATTACTAAAATACATAAAATTTTCATTACTTTACAAGAAGTAGATATTTAACTGAAGGTGGTTTTTGATTGTTTAAACAGGAATCACATACTCATTATCACTGTTGCAGTAAAAGGTTTGCCATTCCTGCGCTATAACCTTCTTTTTAGAGTTTCTCAGCAAATTAGTTCTTCTTCAAAGATGTTTTTGATGTATACAAAAATTACTATATCTATAACTATCTTCTTCCAAGGAAAGATTCTCGTCATCCATCATCAGTGTGATGTGATTGTTTTAAAATTATTTAAATGCTGATAATTTCAGTACTG
>KZ309459.1:148242-160369 GCA_000376725.2 Ladona fulva
AGTGAAGAAATTAAATCATCCTACAATTTCTACCATAAAGCAATGCTAGTATGTTTTGTTTGAAACGCAGCTTCATTTGTTGCTGTTTTTACAGGAGTTTATTGCATTAATGCTGCAATCAAATGAATTTTTCTCTACATATATACAGACAGATGCGATGATAAAGCTTAAAATTATTCTTTTGAGGAATTTGGACTGCTAACAAGGATGGGATCAAGGGATGGGCAACCTTTCATCATCATAACCTCGCATGTTTACTCAGTAAATGACAGAAAGCCACTCATCATTTACATATTCCACAACTAAATAATATAACTTCGATACTCTTTGAGAAAACAAATCCTACGACTAAAGAAACTAAGACAGTATTCTTCTGTACTGTATTTTTCTTCTATCACTAGATGAGTAAAGTAATGGAAGTAACTATGGTAAACTTCATATATATAGATATATATATAAACAAAGGGCTTCAAGGCCTGCAAAACACCCAATTTAGCCCAAAGATCCCAGTTTACCAAATTGGCTCAAAATGAAACAGCTGTTGACTTCCCATTCACTGAATGTAATGCGTTACGTATAACAAGTTTTTTGCCAACCCGTTACCAAAAACGAATCGAAGTGACCCCAAAGAAGAATTTTTATTGAGTGTGACTCCCATGGCCTTCACTTTGCAGCAATAATCATTCACTGTCTTCGTAATCTCATAGTCATTTTTCTAAAATTCTCCATAATTATGCAAGAATGTTTAAGCTGTGTCTTCTATTGATAATATTACGATTTAATGGAAATCATAACAATCGTTAGCTCGCCTAGCAGACTACATATTCTCATCAATACGCATGCGCGTTGATGAGAATGTTGTCGAGCAAGTGAGTTGAATACGTAAATCATGCAACGCCGCTCCAAAGAAGACCTCTCATTCCATGCGAACGTGGAATGAGAATTGAAATCGTACTTTCGGTGGAATTTTGATTCCATGCATAATGATACATCTTCTCCTTAATTCTGGGAGTGCTCATTCCATGAGTATCGGAAAGTTTCGAAATCGCAGCCCAGGGGTGCTATGCCCTATCTTTCCGTAACGAACGGAATGAGTAATCCCAGAATTCCGAAGAAGCCTCTCCGTAACGACCGGAATTGGAATTCCGTGACAATTGGTATGCCCGATCTCCTTTCGCTTACGATCGTTGCGAGTAAGCTTCTTCGTAACGGTGTTGCAAGGTTTACGTATTCTACTGACTTGCTTTACTACATTCTCATCAAAGCGCATGCGCATTGGCGAGTAATTGCAGTCTGCTAGGAGGGTGTTTACATCTATTATGAATTTTGAAGAGTGAGTTCAGTGGAAAATAATGTCATGTCATGGAAAAAGTATTTAAATAAATTTCTATTTAGTGCATGGGTCACCTCTCCATAAACTAAGGAAGTCGTTGAGTCCTTCTATAGAAATTATATACGTTGATTTGTGATTTTTTACGTGATGAAGAATAGGCCATCGTTTACGGAATAGAATGTATTCGTTTTATGCTTATCGTTGACTACTGATTAAATATAGTAATGACTGAAAGCCTCCGAAGACGATGAATGTGTATTGTAGATATGCGAAGCATATGGCATAGTGTGAATTAGTGTTATTAGTTGTGTTTACCTTAGAGCTATACTTTATACACTTATACAAAATGTCGCGTATGGTAGGGGGAAATGAGACTTTTATAACTTTTATTTAAATGTCATTTAGATATTAATATTGTTGTAATTGTAATTGTAGCTTCCACTTGCAAATATTTTAAGGGCACAGAGAATCTGCAGGCTTAGGAATCATACGTAAATTACATAAATATATAATTGTCTACATGCATTGCATATCCCGTTTGCTTACGTCCCAATAAAATCAATATTTAATGTATAATACCAGTAAATGAACTGGAATTCCAGTTCTTCTTGCCAGCTGCCCCAGCTGGGGTGTTAAGGTTTACGTTAAATACACTACTCTTTCCTGGGGTAACCTAAATTACTCGCGAATGTACTCTGCTGTCATAGCAAATGGATTTGTAGAATCCCTAAGGGTGCTACGGCTCATCATTTCGTTCTCCTCTTCCAAATCTTTATCGTAGCAGACAGTCGGTCCGCCATATTTGTTGTTTACATGCTAGATTCCACCTACTTTTTGTAGGTGAGAACAATTCCGGTGCAAACGGAATTTAATTCCGTTCCATAATCGGAATTCTGAGTTAGAGCAAACCAAATGAGATTCCAGTCGTAAAATGTGCCAAGATGGCCGACAATTCCGATCAAAACCACAATTCCGTGCGTATCGGAAATATAGCACCCCTGATTGGGGAATTAGTGCCAAAATTAAGAAATTTCTATCAAAATTGAAATGTTGAAAGGAGCGTATACCTAATGTGTTCGCTTTCTAACGCTATCTTTATCCAAGTTATTACAATTATTGTAATATATATAATTACAATTTTAATTATTGTANATGTCAAGGAATGGTAACAGAGTTATTTTTGTTAATGATTTGGAGGTAATATTTGTTATTAATCTGAAGTTCACAGAAGAGAAGCATTTTCTTGTGTTTTTGTGCTGTAGATCATACTTAAAAAATAAGTTATGTACTAATAATATGTTTCTCCCAATCGTGAAAAAGGGTAACTTTTTAATTGGATAATGTTGCTTCAGTTGGTATATCCAAGTCGTTCTATTGATCATAGGAATATGAAATGCTGATTATAGGATCAATGTTGTGCATAACGTTTACTGGGAAAAGCATAAAGTAGTTGCATATTGTAATCTACCTAAGCATTTGAGTGTATATATCATGTTTTCAATCTATTGTCGTATAGTTATACTTAAAGCTCCGGCAGTAAAATAATTAAAAGGAGACTTTTTGGCTGTGTGGGAAATAGTGACAAGATTACCTGAATGTATCAATATACATTAAAATAATTTTCCAGTTAAATTTTATTTAGAGTTATTTATATGCCTATTTACTAGTTATATTAAAATATATTGGGCAGTATATGTATGTACAAGTATTGCCACGATGTTTATTAAATGCATAGATACTGAACCATGATGCCCATGGACTGGTATATGTTCCTCGAAAACAAATTGTTTTTAATGCCTTTAACTCATGTGATGGCAATTATCTGAGGATATGATACAAGCGAAGCAAGTAAAAGTAATCAATGATGGTATAGTTTGGGGATGTAGATAAAGAATTTTATCTCAAGTGATATTCTAAGGACTCTAATAAGAACTCTTACATAGGGATTGGTGTTCATGTACATATGTCATAGCTGAGCCTTTTTTGTTTTGGGAATATACTATTCTAATTGGAATGAATTCATGTAACATAGTAAGATGGTTTGCATACTTAACCAATATCAAATCCAAGTGAAGAAATGATATCATCCCACAATTTCTGCCATAAAGCAATGCTTGTATGTTTTGTTTGAAACGCAGCTTCATTATTTGCTGTTTTCACAGGAGTTTATTGCATTAATGCAGCAGTTGAATGAATTTTTCTCTACATATTTACAGACAGATGCGATGATAAAGCTTAAATTTATTCTTTTAAGGAACTTGGACTGCTACCAAGGATGGGCTCAAGGGATGGTCAACCGTTTATCACCATAAGCTCACATGTTTACTCAGTAAATGACAGAAAGCCACTCATCACTTACTTATTCCACACCTAAATGATATAACTTCGATACTCTTGAGAAAACAAATCCTACGACTAAAGAAACTAAAAGTGTATTCTTCTGTATCTGTACTGTACTACTGTATTCTTCTTCTATCACTAGATGAGTAAAGTAATCGAAGTATATATGTATGTATGTATATCATCATCATCAGCCATTTTCAATCCGACGTCGGATGTAGGCCTCTCCAAGCGCTTTCCAATTATCTCTATTCTGAGCCTCTCGTTGCCATGTTACCCCTAAATACTGAATGATGTCTCTGTTCCATCGGTCCCTTGGTCTTCTTCTTGGTCTCTTCACGTCTNTTCTTTAAAAGGATTATTTATGAATAAACAACATTATATATGCTACAATTTCGAATATAGAAACACACGTAAGGGGGGTAAGGGGGTAAGGCATTTCTTCTCTCAGCTGGCAAAACAATTTGGGGTAATATCGAACGAATTTGAAGAAATTTCCTTTAACGCAAAGCACAGTGACTCTAAACATACTGTTGCAAGGACGAATGTATATAAGAGAAATTCAGTATTAAATCTCTTCCTCCACCCATCTTCTCACTGCAATAAAAATTTTTCCAGACAATATTTATACCTTGAACTGTCTGATCTACTTTTACTTGATGTCAACTCGTCTATGAAACCATAATATATTAATTTTGTCTTTGTGACTGAGAAGGCTGAGCAAGAAAAATTACGTATTTTGGAGTGGGGGGATGGAGATCAATCAAAGATGAGTAGATAAAAGCAACTTATCTATAAACTCAGAGACGTTCATTTATCCCCGAGGAGTTCCATGAGAAATCAGTCTTTCTCAACTCACTGTTACATCTCTAATATATCGTTTTAATTAATTCTGAAGAACTGTGTTAGTAAATTCTAAGTCACCTTTTCAAGCAACCTTCAATCGACTCAAGAACTCGAGTCAACCCCAAGCAATATCATTAGACCCCAGGAGAGAAGATATAGATGTAGTAAGAAAAGCAACATATTACAATTGACATCACAAAGTTGAGAGAGACTCACGGAATTCCTGGAAGGAAGAATGAGCGTCTCCGATTAGTCCAATAAAATAGGTACCAATTAATGATGAGAAGCTTTAGTCTGCTGGTATTTGATTTGTCTCTTTCCCTTTTTACGTTTGCTTATTGCTTCTCCTCATCAGCAGTGAAGATAAATTTAATATACTACAGTCAAAATAATTATAATCGGTGAGAGAAACAGTTTTCGGAGAAACAAGCTAAGCAAAGGTTACGCTAGTAAGCACTGATATTATATATTTTCTAATGTAAAATAACACAACATAAACAAGAATAACTGAAGTGCGACAGGAAACAGTTCACCATCCTTGTAAGATTTAGATTCTCATTTAAAAATGTTTACCTCCACAAAACTGCAGATACTCAAAACGAAAACAATCCTCTCAATCTCGATAACATACCATTCATTTTCATCCCAGACAATGTCAATGCATCTTTCTCAACAAGGGTTAAACGTAAGCATCTAGCTTCTCGACAACAGTCCGCTACTTTTCTATTTACCTGCTTCCCAAGAATTATATCATCCTCATGTATGGAAGCACGGCTGCAGACCAGTCCGCAGCGACCTTTGGAAAAAAAGCGCCGCGAGATCACAAAAGCCAAAGAAACATAGCAAGCGCCCCCTAACTCTTCCTTCATCTCCTCTGGCCCCAACCCACACGTCACTCACGGTCCAAGAACAAAAGTATACAAAAATGAAAGTAAAACGTGGAGGACTGCGAGATAAAAAAGCAGACCAACCCCGATCGGATCTTTGCGACGGCAATCGGAAGAACATCTGAGAATCGTCGGACGGACCTCGGAAAAACCGCCGACGTCTCAACTGCTGACGGATAGTCCTGCTCCATTATGGGAGCCGAATAGGTTTTCCCCACTCTCCCTGTAATGCTGTCCTCATCCCTTTGAAACCTTTTTCTCCAGCGAATGAAAGGAGCGAACGGGTTGCGATCGGCGAGATGAACTGACAAAAAGCAGGCAGCACTCTTTAAACAAGCCATCGGGGACTGCAGTGCTCCCGAGAGCGACAAAAGAGGGAAAAATAATCTCCTTTCCCTATCGAGTTACGCGTAATTGGTTTGGTGGGGGTGGACCTCCAACGCATTCTGCTTTCCCGTGGCACGCTATGGCCCCCTCCGATATGTACGTGGTTCATTCATCACGGTATCCGCCGGAGGCCCAGGTGTGCCAGCATCTGCCGCGGCCCCAGAAGCTGAAAGGGGCTACCGTTCGAAGATAGCCGAAAACAATGCGGTATTACGGAACCCATTCTTTAAAGGGACGGAGGTGAAATGATCGAGAGGGGTCATCTCTTTCAGCGGACATTCAGCCTTTCCATAGTTGAGGAATAACTAAAGCCTTCTTTAAGAACTTTAATTTTTCGAACGAGATATCCCTCCATGGAAAGCGAAAATATTCCTTCTAAAACAAAGGACGGACGGACTAAGCAAAGCCTGATGAACAGTTTTTATTGAGGACCAGATGTGAATCGATCAGAACGCACTTGAATTGCGTGTGGCTAATATTAAAATTTATCGATGAGCTATGAGAATAGAAAATAGAATTAAATAGCTAAATATACGAAAGGAGAATATTTTCCATTTTAATTTTCTGGAATATATCGTTGGTACTGAGAAAAGATAATTAACTTAAGAGTTTTTTTAAGTAGTAAAACTTATGCCAAAAGTTTCCTACCTCTGGTCTATGTATCATGTCTATACATCTTTAAATGTACTCTGCGAACCACCTTTCCGCAAAAGGAAGGGATGCATGTTTCGTTCAGTCTATAACTCTATAACTGTCGCGCATAGGACGCGAGAAAAATGAGTTTTGGTAACGGCTAGACCTAGCATCCATTAATCTAATTTTTTTCGTTTTCAAAACTATTCATCCTCTATAGTTTTTGGCTTCCGGAATCTGACCTCCGAGTCGATTAAAATGAAAATGTTACTAGTTATTTGTAAACATCAAATAAAGCATTATTACATTACTTTTTCAGGTGCACGTTCATAGGTACTACGTGCGATTGAAAACCCATGGATTACCGAAATTGAAAAAAGCCGACGTGACTGAAACTCGAGCCCAGACCTTCCGCTTTCCAGGCGATTCCTCAAGTAATTAAAATATTACACTGTCTCACTCTGGCTTTGGTGCTTTTAATGAAGGATCTTCGACAGCTGAGATATATGCGGGACCCCAGCGAGGATTGAACCCGGAACAGCATTCACCAAAAAAGAACGCGTAACCAATTTGGCTATCTGAGGGCCTAGACTCACACCGTTTTCGGGATTAATCAATAAGATATTTGTATGTAGAAGTTGATTAGACTTTCCGTCTAAAAAAAGGAGAGGGAGATGATTTTACTTTACATTATCACTAACACAATTTAAAATACGAGAGATATTTCGTGGCAATTAATTGAGATAAGGAATTATTTAATTAGAACGGAGAAGGAAGAAATCCAGGACCTGATGCAATTCAGGGACTACCCTTATGTAGAAATAATTCTGGTGACATTTTTCGAGCCTCACGAAATGCATAAAAAAACGTAATAGGAATTAAAAGGAAGAAATTTTCGAATATTGTAATGACTTTCCCGAGTCGCATTGAGATTCAGCCGAATCGCCGAAAATCGTCGATTAATTTTGCACGCGCAGTCAAACGACAATACATGCATGTTGTCAACAATTAGAAATTTAATGACTTGGATATACCTGGAAGCATTTACTTTTTTCTATGAATAATAACTGTTTGGACGAAGAAATGACTGAGATTACTGATTTAATTATTTTTCCTCTATTTGGGTGGAATTAGGGTTAATTTATCCGAAATCACAGGTTAATACCGGAAGAATTGTTATTTTTAACCGATAAATTCAATGTCCAAGTACAAAGCACATCAGTCTCTTATCCTTAAGATTCGCAGTGGGATTTGTTTGTTTCATTAAATTGATTTTTTATTCTGTATTTAAAGCCGTTGTTTGATCTTCTGTCTTTTATTGATCCACATTTTCTCGTTGTCCCACTACTGTTACGACTTTATGTTTCCGTGAATTTGTCGGAGCTGTCAGTATCAGTTACTCGCAGAAATTTTGTACGGTTCGGTTTTATTTATTCACCGATTAATGACAAAGACGGTATCAACCAAAGAACATCTTTGCCCGTACCGGGATTCGAACTCGGGATCTCCGAGTTGCTAGATTGGTACGCATTTCTACACCGCAAACTTACACTTTGAAAATATTCGAGACGCATTAAATAAAACTTGAGGACCTTTCTAAACTCCCCGTAATGTTAATTCTTTTTAATCCAGGAAAGTAAATGCAAGCCTATAATTCTCCCAAAATTGTAGTTTCTGTTATGAGGCTTAAAATCACGTGGTATATTGCGTATTTATTTGTTTGTGGCTGTTATTATGCGATATATTTCGGAAAATAGTATATCCTTTCTTCTCGCGGATACATAAAAAGGATTATATATGCTAGTTACGTAAGTTAATTTAGTATTCTGGTATAGTTTCGGTAATATTAGTGCTGCATTCAAAACTTGCGGAGGAATTATCAACCTAAATTTATCTCGGATTTGCAAGCCGACAATGGATGAGATGAGCAACTTTATCCTTCTCGTGGTCTGCAAAATGCACGCAGTGCAGTTTATGGCAACAAGATGATTCTGCCGAAGATTCATTGAATAATTTACAATTTTGGCAACACTTCGGAGAGAGCACTTGCAGACGCGGAAGCGAAAGAATTTTCGGGTTCGCCAAACACCGACTGCCATGGTGTATTTGGGAAGAAATAAGTATCGATAGAGGGATTCTATATTTACATATTTGGATTGCAGGAAAGAAGCTCCAATTGTCCGGAGGAAGAGTAAACTAAGCATTTATGACTATAAATGCTAATGCTCGGCAGAATCTCATTGTAATCTCATCTTCTAATCGATACTGTTACTCAAGGAAAACTTTTAGATGGCCGCTGATCATGTTTTTCGCCATCTAAGCTTCCTATCGTGTCTTCCATCATAAAAACAATATGATGGAATAAAACATGAACGGATATACTCTCCCAAACCAAGTGAAAATCATTGAGGATATCACTCAAAATGTGCACTGAAATGTGTCTGACCACGGAGGAGGAATCCCGCTGCAGGAAGGAGAGAAGATAAATCACAAATGAGAAGAAAAAGATGAAGATTTTTTACGAATGCGATGATAGTGTCCTTTATGCGAAACAGTAGGCCACGATTATTATAAATTGTACATTATTTCAACGTTAGTTTATTTAATTACTACGCAATATACATTAAGTAGGTCAATAAAGTAATAGCTAACGGTTAATGTTGGAACATTTTACTGCATTTTTGGGCATTTTTCAAGCATACAAGTGTACTTCGAATTCGATTACTTTTGCTCGAATTGCTAATCGTACGGTTTACTTAAAATTAGCACAAATCACGACGATCTGAAGGGTGGAGGCGGAATATACATTTCTAATCAAGTATGTACATAATGCACTTCTAATCAAGTATGTACATAATGCACTTCTAATCAAGTATGTACATAATGCACTTCTAATCAAGTATGTACATAATGCACTTCTAATCAAGTATGTACATACTAATGCACGGAAGTGCGAACGCATGGAGTAATTAATTATATTGTGCGTCGCCAATTTCACTCGGTTGTTCTTTGATTTCCCTTCTCTTATTCCTTTCTTTTAATTTTGTCGCATAATTCTATAAAGCCCATCTTCGGTCCCTTTTTAATTTCTGCGTTTATATGTTTAAAAATTAAAACAAATCAGCCATTTATGTTTATTTAAATTTGTGGAAATTTCTGAAATTTGTCATAATTCAGCCAAAAGTCGATTTGTGTTTTGTTTACATATCCGTTGCACCGCATCGGCCATACATTAGCTCTGATTGGCTCATATTTCGTATCCAATCAGATTGCAATGTGAGAGGGTGCAAATTGCGGAAAACTCTGTCGCCGCCAAGAAGCTAATTCAAAACTCGTGCAAAAGTGCTTTCGCAGAATGCCTTTCCTTCTTTTTTTGCGGAATTGTACAATTTCTGTATTTGTTTTCTTCGTGCTTTCCTCTGCTTGCAAACAGGGTTGCCAGATTTCGTCTGGAAGAATTTTCCCAGATTTTGGAAACTCTGGAATAAGTCTGAGAGAAGTCTTCGGCTAGAATAAGTGAGACCTCGCATGTGTGGATAATGTCGCCACTTTTGAATCTAAACACGCAGTATTGACTTTGCATATCTCATTTATCGGTACTTAGCGAATAGTAAACAGGCGTTTTCATCTAAACGTGGATGAGCTCGTCGATGATTCATTCAATTATTACAAACTTGGATAATTAAATTTCAAATTCTTTGATACGAATCGGCCTCGTTCGTAATATCATTGTAAACATATCTCGTCAAAATAAGCACACATGTTGTCTGTTTCATTAATTATTTGTCCGAATTTAACTTACAGTACGTATAAATTCCCGTCTGGCAACTCTTTGATAGTGAGTGAATACCACTCAAGCGTTCTCTAATATGGATGTGTGTACTCTGTTTATGAGTCAAGTTGGAGACCCGAGTTCGACCCCCGCACACCGCTTTTCTTCCGTTTATTCATTGGCGTACGCTTTCGATCCCAAATGAATTAAGCCTCGTTAATTCGAACGTTTAGGAAAAGTGCGATGGATCCAACACTTATTGATTCTATTTCCTGTTCTCTAATTGCTCAATGTTATCATCGATCGATGTTCGGAACGAATTATCATTCGCTTGCGCATAAAAAAAACGAAATTAAGATGCCACGGAGCTTCGTGCCGTGTTGACGAACCGGAAAAGCCTCAAGGAGTCGTTGAAAACAGTACATTTTGTAGTTAAAAGCGCTATTTGATGATACGCCGATGGCTAAATGTAAAACGAAGCCATTTGATAGGCGCTCCATTTTCGGATTCCTTTTATAATTTCGGAGTAAAATTCGAAGGCGTCGAATTAGCGAGGTTCTTTGTTTGAAGGGAATAATGAATATTTGTCTGTTCCAGGTGATCGACGCCTGTGCCTTTCGCGTGTACGGCCACTGGGTGAAGAAGGGCGAGGGACAGAACCGAGCGGCTCTGTTCGAGAACAGCCCCAAAGTGGAACTGAAGCAGATCTACGTTAGCAACTTGAGTCGGTAGTCGACGTCGAAAAGCACACGTCCAAATTTATTTATTTGCATCGGCGAATTGGAGAAAGTGTGTTACGACGCCCCTATGCGTCAATTGTTGGAAATAAGTGTAGAATTAAGTCAAATTTTATGAAAAAGGAATGTCTCATTGATATGAATAAAAGTTTTAGGCACCGAAATCTGTCATTTAAATAATGGAAATCCTCAAATTGAAAATTCGTCACCACTTTTTGTGAAATTGAAGAGGTTTTTCTCCGGGTCTTCGACTGTTCACTGAAGCAATTAACGCTGTAATCTTCGGTTTAAATATTTGTGGGCAATAACTATGCTGTAGTTTGGTATTATGTGGCCTCGGAGGGAGTATTCGGGAACGCCCAATTCTTTTTTATGTTCCGTCCACTATTTATTAAATTTATGAAAGCCTTTACCTTGATTGTTCAAGAAAGCAGCGATGATTTTGCGTATACTATATAGTGGGATTATGTGGCTCATTTCGTCAATTAAATAAAGAAAATCAGAACAATTGCGAGTTAAAGATCTTTCTCCACAATATTGGTGCTATGTGATGCTAAAGGTGGCTACGATAGAATTTGAATCCATGTTACTCCGTTTTTACTCACTTTCATCAATTTCTAGCACAAAAATCCACTAAGGCTTTTTTTGCGTCCTTGAGAGTTTTTCTGGATTGGGAATACTTATTTTCTAAAAACAGAAACCTGTGAAAATGCTTCTAAACAGCGATATCTTGGGAATTTGACATCGAACGATACTTGTATGTGCCCACCACTCCTTTGTGTCTGTTTTGAAGAGTTCATTCGCCGTACTCTCTTGGTAAGTAGAACACCTCTTCCAAGATTTTCTTTTAAAAGCGTTTCCCAATTTCTCTTCATTATAATTTACCCACTCTTCTAGTTTCACACTCCATTTTAGGAGATATATTTTTTCATCGACCAGCGACATTAATTTAGCTTGGTGAAAATCCAGAA
Organism: Ladona fulva; assembly: GCA_000376725.2. Lineage (NCBI taxonomy): Eukaryota > Metazoa > Arthropoda > Insecta > Odonata > Libellulidae > Ladona > Ladona fulva. The sequence continues at coordinate 160,149 of KZ309459.1, forward strand.
TACAACAAAAGAAAAGACGTCATTGATCGCGCATCAGGATGTGTCTGAATACCAAGAGACGTGAAGAGACCAAGAAGAAGTCCAAGGGACCGATGGAACAGAGACATCATTCAGTATTTAGGGGTAACATGGCAACGAGAAGCTCAGAATAGAGAGAATTGGAAAGCGCTTGGAGAGGCCTACATCCGACGTCGGATTGAAAATGGCTGATGATGATGATG
>KZ309460.1:0-22074 GCA_000376725.2 Ladona fulva
TAGATTGTTGATTATTATCTCATAAGGTATATATATTATGTTGCACTATGTATGTAAGCTGAGGGTGCTTATATAATAGGCAGAGCTTTGGAAATATATTTAAGGGGTGACTTATATTGTTGATAAATTATTATCTGATGAAGTTTATTAGTTTAGGTTGAGTTATATGTAAGTTGAGGGTGCTTATTAAATAGACTGAGCTTTGAAATTATATTAAAGGGGGAAGTAATGTTGTTGATTAATTATTAACAGATGAAGTGTATAAGTTTAGGTTGAGCTATGTGTATGCTGAGGGTGTTTATATAATAGGCTGAGCTTTGGATTATGTTTAAGGGGGGGCTTGTATTATCTTCAATATTTAATGTAAGATATGGTAGATAAGATCAGGTTTAGTTTCTCTGAAGCTGATGATCTTTATTGAATATGTTTAGGTATTGAAATATTTTGGGGGTCACTTTGATATTCTTTAATAACTATATACTGATTAGGATGGTTTTTTTTTTTAATTGGCCATGGTTCTCATAATGGGAGGGTGTAAATTTAAGATGTTAAGCATGCGAGGTATTTGTAAAGGAGTGCTTACATATCAAAGAAATCCTCCTTACTTTCTAAGAAATACGGTGTATATTTATCATAGTGAAGGAATTCCATGGTAAAATTTTTGAGAATTCATCAGCTTCCTTATTCTCATTTACTGGTCATTATCTATCTAAATTTCATAACATCTATCTCATTTTAAACATATTCATTATCTACCTATATTTCATTACAACTACCTCATTTCACAACATATTCATTATCTATCTCAATTTAAGACAACTTTCTCATTTCATCACATAGTCATTATCTATCTGCATTTCATAACATTTTCTACCTTTTAAGCAATGGTATAGGCATGAATTATGATCCTTACATCCAATGGATATTTCCTTTTTCTCGTGCACGTAATTGGTAATCTATCTGTTCACGCTATACCCTTTATTCCTTATTTCTGTTTCATCCGTACCGTTAGATTTAATGGTACATTTTTTGCATCAAATTTCCTTCTTCAATGGGAATTGTTTAATGTGACAACCCTAAGTTTGCATTCAAGCTTTTCTGGCATTATCTTTTTGTATTGTCTTCTTTCTTTCTCTTCATTACTATTTCACTACTTCTCTGCCTTTCTCAGCATATCAAACCTCTCTTAACTGATCCACTTATTCTTTTCCTTCACAATCATAGTCATTTGTAGTAGAGATCAGCAATGGTTAACCGTCTCGACCCGTATTCTCGGAGCGCCTACGAGCATTGGTCTGTGTGATGTTTGTAGGCACAGGGTATAGTGAACGGTAAATGGTATACGGGTCGGCTATGAGTCGAAGGTACTCTTTGACTCAATGAGTACTCAAACACCCAAACGGGTCAGGACNGCACAGGGTATAGTGAACGGTAAATGGTATACGGGTCGGCTATGAGTCGAAGGTACTCTTTGACTCAATGAGTACTCAAACACCCAAACGGGTCAGGACGGGTCGAAGAGACTCAAAATGAATCGGTCGACCTGTCTTGTATCGGTTCATCTGCCGGGTCTTACTACCGACTCGTCCCTCGTCGTGGTACTCAAGGAAAACATGCTTATCAGTAAAAGAGTTAGGCGTTGTAAGTTAGCGCTGGCCCTTGTGCAAAGTGGTTTAGGGGTTTTTTGTTTTTGCAATATGCGTTATATTTTTAATGTTAGATACTGACGAATAAAAATTAAGATATATCTACGAAAAATTTTCCTCTACCCTCTGTATCGCTGTTGAGTATCTGTTGTTTTTTCAGAAACTGAGTTTTCTAGTTCATAATTCTAGTTTTCATAATTTTATGATACTGGGTACGATATCAGAGGTAAAGTTATGAATAAATTATCAAAAGGTAAAGTATCAAAACATTTAAACAGGAAAATACGGATTTTGATACCAAATAATCTCTAACCAAATTTAATTCATTATGTACCTTAAAATAATATCCATATTTTATCACAATAGAAATCATAATTTTTATTAATGAATGAGCAGACGGGGTATTTCACTTCGTTGGTGCATAGTAAAGTATACTAAAAATAGTATTATAATAAATGATTACATTATAATTATTTGAATATTTGAAACTTCGCAGGTGGTGCATTTAAACAATGAGCATTTTCATATACTCTGTAATAGTTCGGCATCATATTAATAAATTGAGGTAATGAATACAGTATCCTAGCTCCTTTGTTACTACTTAAATCCTACTAATAGACCAGTCTTTATCCGATGTTCTGCCCATTCTTTAAACAGCATTAATGATTCATCTGAACCTTAAAAGAGTCAACTGATTTCTTTAGTACCATTCATTATATGTAAATCTCTTTATCTTCCACATAATAGCTTTTGAAAGTTGTCAATTTCGCACTTTTATAGATTTATGCATTCTTGAATGCAAAATTATACTTATCTGAACCCATGACAATAAGAATTGAATTAATCGTCTATGAATCTTCCAAAGGGCGATAGATTATCTATTTTTGTGAATTGTTATTGAAAATACAGGAATTTATTTCTATATAGTAGCAGAGCTGAAAGCTATATGCCCTTTCCCAAATATTTAATGCGTTGAGTTTCATGTTCTATAACATAGTTGTTTTTATTTTTCCATGATAATGAAGTTTATCGAGCGTAATTTTTTTAGATTTATACTACAGTACTGCACTACCAATTTAGAGGGGTGGTAAATACCTCTTTGCTCACGGGCGGCGGCGGCTCTCATTTATTCTTTTCTTACTGTAAAAACGACATTTTTATTTTGATTGATACTTTGCGCCCAATACGAAGACACCAAAGACGTGTAATTAGATCTGTCACTCTCATCTCAACTTTTTTCATCTCTATTTATGGATATAATAACAAGAGAGAAATACGGTCTCACCTCTCCAGACCGATTTACAGTAAGGAAACTAATAATGTTGCATGTAAAAAAGAGAGCTCAAACTTGAAGTCCGTGTCGATCAAAAAGATTTCTTTCAATCTATTTTCATACTTCACGAAACGAAAGAAGCGTAAGCCTTCGCTTTTGAATCGCGTGCAATCAAATACGATGATGACGTTACGGGTCAGGCTGATTCATAACGGTATGAGTCGGCTCAACCCGTATTTTGGCGGTACGAGTCAACCCGTAACCTGTCCTTTCTGGGGACGGGTCGACCATACGGGTCAAAACTACCCATTTGCTGATCTCTAATTTGTAGGTCTCATTGCAGACTCTCTTCCCTTTGCACTGTAAAAGATTTTATTTAAACATCCTTGTTTTATTAGAAAATGCATCGACTGTAAATCTGAGTCATTTTTTTTTAGGCCATATGTGTGTATTTTCCGACTTTTAGTGATTCATTTAAGTTTTTCTGGTACCTACTAGGTTATTATGATCGCTATTACAGTCGGTTCCAGGGAGTGTTTCACAGATTCTTATCCTAATTCTTAATTCTTGACGCACAGTCTTAGGTGATACCTAATGTCACATCATTTTTCCTTGATTTTATTTTCTGTATTCTTGTTTCTTGGTTTTAAAAATTGAATATGAAGTAATCTTTTTTCAGTATGAGCTTTTGATATATATTTAAAGGGGTACTTGGATTATGTTAGATTTTATTATCCCGTAAAGTATAAAATATTAGGTGGAGCTATTTGTGAGCTTAGTGTTTTTATGTAATATGATGAGCTTTGGAATATATTTTAAGGGGAACTAATTTTGATGGTTAACTTATATCTTATATGTTGTAGGTCTAGCTATTTGTAAGCCAAGGGTGATTGTATAATAGGATGAGCTTTGGAAATATTTAAAGGGGTAATTAGATAGTTGCTTAATTATTATCTCATGAATCATATAAATCTAGGTTGAGCTATATGTAAGGTGAGGGTGTGTATATAATAGGCTGAGCTTTGTAAATATATTTAAGGGGCACTTAGATTGTTGATTAATTATTATCTCATAATGTATATAAANCAAGCAGATGTGGAATATATTATACTCTCTTTATGTCCGGCAACGCCATCTAGTGTCAGTAATATTATACAACTTACATTAATATAATCGTAATTTGACCACTGTAAAGGTAGTGCCATATATCGTCAGTAAAAATATCTAACTTATTATAATATAAAAGTATTATAATACTGCAAAGGGTAGTACTTTTTCCACTCTCTATGTTCGGCAACGCCATCTAACTTTAGTAAAATTATGCAACTTACTATAATATAATAGTAATCATACCACTGCAAAAGGTGATACCTTTTTCAGTCCAGTTCGTTCACGTAATTTCACCACCTTGTCCATCAAGCAAGTGCATTAGAGGGTAAGTAGTATCTGAATGCTACATTTTGAAATATTACCTTCAGTAATAAATATCCTTAATCTAGCACACTGCGAAACAATCCAAAAATGACTTTCTAGTTCGACAACAAACTTTTTGTATAAGATAATATTATTATATTAAACAACGCATAGTTCACCTTCTTCNAAAAACCCGCGAAAACACAGAGGTGATAAAAGCACTATAAGGATAGATGATGGTGGAGGTGATATTCAACAAATTGTATCGTCACTGATGGTATATCCCCACATTCGTCCCTCGTCGGGTGTGAACACAATAGTGTAACTCTGAAAAAAGGGGAAAGAGAGAGAGTAATCTGGTCTATAGAATAGGTGAATAACTAATATGTCACATATGCTGAATATGAAATATGGCAATAGAAAGTATGAAAAGAATGACAGAGAGAAGATAAAGTGTAAACGTAGTTAAGGAAACTCTAGGAAAAGTCAGAAATCATACTAAGTATCTTCACTTGAAAGTAAGTTAGATACTACGTGTTTGAATGAAGGAAATGATAAATCCCTGATCACGGGGAATCTGCCAACATTTTTTATTAGGCTTTCTTTCCTTTGGTGTATCTCTTAACTGTAATAATGCGGACGTTTATTTTCACGACAAAGTCCCTTGTTTATGATTTAAATTTCACTGGAAATTATTGAACCCCTTTTAGTATAACATTCGAAGTATCTCTCCATCTTCAAGGTGCCATGCAATTACATTCAGGAAGTCTTATTGATAAATTAAAAGGGGCCCAGCTGTAATTTTTTCTGCATATGTCTATCATATTAGTCTGTTTCTAGCAGCAACAACTTTACGTGCCAACTTGGAGCCCTGCAAAATCAGCGTACGAAACGCAAACACCTCTACCCCTTGCGAGCGCATACTCTCCGCAGAGTATTCTCACCTTTAGTACCTGCTGGAATCAATTGAAAGTTTAAATTTATGTGAGGAATATCATTCAGAGTAGACAATGGTTAAGTTCCTATGAGGAAGGATAGCTGCATCCATAGGCGGACACCTTCATCAAAGACTGAACAGCTAATTAAGCAGAGATCCACATCCATTATCACTGATAGTTTTTCAGTGTTAATCTAATAATCCCGTACATTGATAAAAATATAAACTGATTAGTCGACAAATAGTGAAGACGCACTATGATTCAGACAGCCTCCAATGATAATCAAACACCACGAAGGGCCACCGATTTTTTTAGTCGAGTAACAGAACAATTTCATGAATTACGGGTAATTGAAAGTAAGAGGGAGCTAATTTTTCCGCTCCAACTGAAAAATCCAATCACATTTCATAATCAAAATTGATNAAGTATCATGTAAACGTAAACACTAAAAACTTGTTGGTGTATGAAAATTGGTCTTAAATTTCAAGGTCGTGTTAAGAATAAAAGCGGATCGAATTGCGAGATAAGTCCATGATTCGCAGGTGAAATTAATTTTTAAGATATTTAGAAAGAACGTTGAGTGAGTCATGCTATAATAATTTCCATGAAATAAGAATTTTCTCTTTCAAGACATTTCTTGTTTGTTTATTAAGTAATTCTACATATTTAGGAAAATTGCATCTCGGATATCTAATAAATGAATTCGTATACTCAAACTAGCGAAATTAAATTTTCCTCAGCGCACGCGTAACCTGAGAAAATCGCGGAAAAGCGCGGAATTTACTAAAATTCACGTATCAGGAGGGCTTGCGTAGGCAGCAGGTATGTTTTCCGTCTATGGCATATTCAAGCTGCAACAGGTAGACGTACTAATTGGAGCATTGCTGAAACGCCTCACAATATCCCGACCAGGAGACCCCTTGGGATAGCATACTTTCCGCAGATCATCTCCAGCTTTGAAACAGGGGTTTTACCTATTTGGCCCCCGTACCCCTTGGTTTTTATAACAGAACCCATTTTTATAGTTATTCACAGGTATCTTCCCGTACCTGTGGGGGACCATACTATAGAAGTGTTGGGACCCCTGTTTTAGAAATCATAGTGCGTTTATAAAATAATAAATAAATTATATATTTGTTAAATTATCCCTCAAGGTTTCCAATTTTTCGAAAAAAATTATCAGTTGACCTTACAGGAGGAAAACTTGCATTACAAACCAAGCAACAATTCTCGAAACATGGGAGAAAATTTAAAACATCAAAACGTTGAATGCACATCATATATTTATTTTACTTTTTTAAGACAGTCTTTAATATATTCATTTTTCTTCGTTTCCCAATCAGAAAGATATTCGAGGACTAAATGGAAGTGAATGTCTGAATTATCGCTGTCAACTATTTTGAAGTCAAAATTTACTCCAAGAATTGATCTAACATTTGCCTGCACGTAGACTCCAGTTTCTCTCGCTTTTTCCATGAGCGATAACTTATATACCGGAAACTTCCGGGCCTTCCGGATATTGCACTAGAAGTCGTAGTGGCGCGTTTGCCTTTGGTGGAAGTGGTCCCGGGTTCCATTCCCGGTGGAGCTTATATTTGCGAAATTACTTTAGTTGTCGAGGCACTTTTAACATTACTACTACTGCTGCTGGAAGCCTCCAGGATAAAAGGTATACATGCAGTATCCCAAGTCCCTATTTTTCATACATGTGATATATTCTAAGTAATGAACGGTAAATTCCTCGCAATTGTTATTCGCTGACATTTAGAATTTGCGGTCTCGATAAATTTCACGTCAATGCATTTGCTAAAAAGTGAGGAATCGGTGAAATATATTTAAATTATGATCTTTCTCAATCGCAAGCGTTCGGAGATTCAAAGGAATCTGACTAGCATTTATTCACTTCACGTTACAGTTGCACAATGAATGCCTTAAGAAATTGATGTATAAATGAGAAATTTGAGCCTTTCGTTAATTTCGTATTATGGGAAATGACGCAGCTTAGAATAAATTTTCCTTAGTTATTGCTCGAAATACCCAAAAAATTATATACTTTGTAATTTCGAAGGAATTTGGCTTAAAATGTCTGTTTTCGACAGCGTTTAAGGTCCATATTAAATAGAGATTCCATTACATTATCATGAGATGAGAAGGGACAAAGTATTTAATGACCCCCTTTTTATTGTGCAATCTTAAAACATGAATTTCTGCTTTCAGGTTAGCATGCATTCTTGTTTTTCCCTGTGATTCAATTTATGCATAAGGGAATGAAAATTGATGCTTCATCTTTAAGAAAGACTACTAATTATTTCTCCGTGGATGTAAATCGCAAAAATTTCTTTCGCACTTAACCTTTATCAGAAAAAAACTTAAAGCTATATCTCGGTATGTATTCATGGAAATCAGAAAGAGAAACGAGGAAAAAATTTCCACGAAGTATCATGTAAACGTAAACACTAAAAACTTGTATTACAAGAAGCTTATGAAAGAAATTTTTAAAAGAATTTTTTTTTTACATTATAAGATCCAAGGAAGCGAATGGAATAGTTACCAATGGATCTGGTGGTATCCACATTTTTACATTAAGAATAGTTCAATCGAAGACGGTAACCAAGTTCAACTTCCTGATGCTTCTACTAATCAAATCAAGATTAAAATAAAAAATTCTCCTATCCTACATAATTGTCAATGCATAGTTACGAGAATGAAAACCATAGCTATATAAATGGATACCGAAGTTATACAGTAAAAAATCAAGGGGATGAATAAAGAACCATGAGTTTAACGTATATTTTCTTTGTTGTATTGGTAATACATTTCCTTAGGGTAGATTCATGCCTGGCATCAAAAACGAAAGTAAACACACACGAATTTTGGATCCCCTTCAAGACTTCTCAGCTAACGTTTACCTTCTAAAGCGAATGCTGATCTGTTGGGAATAAATATTAGAAAAGGATTTCGTGACCATAGCTAATTCTCTGTGTGAAATATAAATAAATAAATATATAAAAATATGAATCCCAGCACCAAATTGCGTTATCATTTGATAATGATTGCTCCTTTTCGTAAAGAATTTGTTAGTCGAAAAGAATGAGTTATATTCAAATAAGCAATTTCAAAGCCCCTTCTTTCCAGGGAGCTGCTCTTATCATCGGCGCAATTAAATAATGATAAATGTTGCTAAAAATCTTCTAGTAGTGATCAATCTCACATGGGTTCGATTTGGATTACCAACTTTTGCCCGGATTTTCGGTGAGGTATGGGCCCCCGGATAGCCAATAGTAGGTGGACCCAAAAAGGTCATCTGGTCGTTTTATGATAAATTATATCTTGGAGGGGCCTCAATGTGGTTCTTGCGCCTAGGGCCTTTGATACGGGAAAATAGCCCCTGCGCATCACCGTCACCTGGCTAAGCTATCCCACTAAAAAGGGATTTATATTATAACTAAACCACTAAAAGGGAGAAAAGGTATAGTCGATCGTCAACATCGGCTATACCTTTTATCGTAACGCTAAGCGCTCTTTACTTCGGCCTTTTTCTCATTTATTCTTGAATAATATGATGGGAAACGTATCTATCATTGGATTTGAATACAATTGGAAGATTCTACTTTCTGAATGTTTCTTAGAACGTTCTGGGAAACTTATTAGCTCCTTGTAAAGTAGTTTTTCGATGGGGTCATATTTAGCCTGCCAGTTATAATAAAACGTGGTGGTTTAAATTCCTAAATTGACAAGCGTTAGAAGCGAAATTTATCCGATAAATAATACCAACTGTCAACCGAGTTNTGGTAATCAAGCCTCAAAATGATCACAACAATTCCAGCAAATATGTATCGATGAAGGGATAATCGAATGATCTCTGATGATATTCTCGCAGGAACTTACGACTGGCATCTATCGATGGGAGTGGGAATGATTTGAGCCCCGCATGAATTCAAATCGAACTTAATGTACTCTTTCTATTTCGCACTTGTAAAATGCTCAACTTGATGACATACCAGCTCGGGTATTAAGGAAAGTTGCGGAAAGCATAGTTCATCTCGTATAAGTAATATTTGAAAAGTCTATGGGCGAAAGTCCCGAAAGATAGGAAAATTGCGAATATCGCTCTTTATCTAAGGACGGCTTCAATGAGGGTCTTGGGAATCTATTCCGACGTCAGTAGCGAATCAAATATTCGCTCAGTCAAGGACATACCAGGAAAGCGAGGCTACGTATGAGGAGAATCTTGATCTACGTTTACAGGTGCACATACCTTGCAATCCACGTTTGGCGCGCGGCAGAAGGCGCATGCACCGTCACGCTAATTCCCTAATCGATTGCCTTTGCCCATCGTTCGCGGTAAAAACGAATTCCTTAAGCGACTTGTACTTCCATCTATTTCCCTGATTTTTGTCGCAGCATTAGAAGGCCCTGTATAACGGGGAGGACGCATAATATCAGCAACATCATACATTTTTTCATGTATTTCCCATGAGTATATTAACCCGTTAGCGCCCAAATTATTATTTTTCGGAATTTTGTCATGATTTTCACAACATACAGTAGTTTTGCAAGCAGAAACACAATGTTATATTTATTTTTTTCGTTATGTTTATAGTTTTTGCATAATTAGCTGTCCTATATATAGGACAGCTAATTGTGCCCCCCCCTGCCACACGCCGAAAGGCGGCTTGCAGGGTACTAATGTAGATGTAGATGTAGGACGCTGGGCGTTTGACCCATACAATGCTTCCCAGTACACGTAAATATACATTCAATGAAATAAACCATAATGCTGACGAACTCGCAACGTCCTTGCCCACAAAGTATCCCGAATGGCTTGGAGAAATGTTTTGCCGGGATAGCTCAACGGTCAGAGCACCCGACCGGCAATTGGGAAACCCGGGTTCGATTCCCGGTCCCGTCAGACCTTTTTTTCAAGTCCATTCTTCCTTGGGATAAACCATTATTTTCACAAGAATGGTACAAATTTGTTCTTTGGTACTTGTAAACAAGAATATACATAAATGTTATATAAAGGCAGTATTGTCTTTAATTCCACGTTTCACAATTTATATTAACAATATAATTGAGCGGCAATTTCTAGGTATTGCTCCCAAGAGTCATAATATTTGATAGGTTTTTTTAAGTTCGCTTATATATATTACAATAGGTAACTACTGCTTACAAATAGTATTTATTGACTGTCATATGTAATTAATCACATGCCTGACCTAATTCTTATGATACAAAGGAAAGCACTTCATGCACAAGGTGACATTACACTTTTTGCAGTATGTTAAAGGCTTGCTAGAACAAGATTTGTATTGGCATCGCCGCTGTTTGTCTCTTTTTTCAATCATGTGTTCTTTTCCATCATATCTAATGTAATCTGAATTGGTCGCTCTTGATGTTGAAAGAAAACTGAATGGCCTCCCGCGCTGCACTCTTTTACCATATCCTAATTTTAGATAAGGTACGGTTATCGCTCTTCTGAAATCTTTAGACTGTTTACCATGAATATCGTGGTACAACAAATAAGCATGGTTAACTNAGAACCAGCAATGATTTTATTCCTCCAAATTGTTTTATATCCTGCAGAAATTTGAACAGGGTAAAATAATAGGAAGTTACAAATACTGATTGCGAAAGAAATTGATATTTTGTGGTTTTCTGTACCTATTCTTTCTTGAATTATAAAATTATGGCGCAACAAGTTTGAAAAAGTTCTACTTCTAATCATGTTTCAAAGAAAAACTCAAATTATTCTATCGAACATGCCAAGACCATCAAATTATCTCATATGGACAGGTTGTTCATTACAATGAAATAGTCTTTCGCTTATTATTTTGCATTATGTTATATAATAATCATAAAAATTAATACATTTGCGCATCATTTCGCACTCATCGTAACATGGATTTCTCCGTTTCCCATGCTAGCTGATTGATTACTGTAGATGCCATAGGAACTAAATACTAACAAAAGTATATCAAGGTTAGGGCATTCAAACGGAAGCAACCCGTAAAGTTCCATTGGTAGGTTCTTAGGTCAGGAAATTGATTACTCAGGTTTATGCGAGAGATGCGGGTAACGTGAATAGTACTGTAATTAATAATAAAATTCACAGTTGCTGGCGATTTTTTGTGGAAATACATCATGATGAGAATGAGAATAACTGCACTTTTTCCACAATATATTTANAATATTTTCAAAATAAAAATTTCTATACTATTCCTACTTATACGTGTTGGATCAATCAAAAAGCCGCATTGGAGTAATCAAGGTAAATCAATTAATTTTGGACATTTTAACGACACTGTCGTTGTATATGTATCCAATCATATGCTCAAGAATTAGCTCTTAACTTTCACTTATGTCAATCTATTCCCTAATATCGATAGCTTAATTTTTGAAAGCGCGTTGAAATCTCCGGAACTCCACCTGCTTCCTTTCTCTGAATTCTAGCGTCAAAATCCTATCAATTAGGATTGACGTAGAACTGCCAATACTGAAAAAGTAGTGATATATGTCCACTGAACTGTATTGTGTACCTGAACGTATCACTTACTTTTTATTGGTAGCTACTTTCAGGGCAGTTAACAAGGTCTAACCTTCTCAGTTTGATTGAATTTTCAGGCCAAGATTGAGTCGTATGAATAACTGAACTACAAATACACCGAATTATGCCTTTAAGCCACACCATCTCCTAATAAATGCACTCCAAAAATTATCAGACATCTACGGCATATAATGGACCATATACAAATGATGGCTTTAAGTTTATTAATGTTTTGATCCTACTTATTGAGTTAACCTGATCAGCAAAATTTGCTTATAACAAAACTTTTTATTTAGAGTTCAATATTTCTTTTAATTTACTGCCAATGGGAGAACATAGTGGGGTTGACCACCTTTTATAATACCATGGTTAACCACCATGTATGTAGCAGAATAGGTTTTTATTATACTATTAGAGGTGATGACGGCAGCGGGTTTATGAAAAAATTATGCAGTGTTATAGCGTTGATGCATACTGGAAAGGTTCTAGCCATGAATGTAGGCACAGTGATATCCAAAATGTATGTGATAAGTGGGACCAACGAAAATTCGTGTAACGACTCTGTCTTTTTTTTCCCATGCAGACTTTCTTCATTTAAGAAGAAACTACGTTTATTTACGGGAACCTTTACCTTAATAAAATAATGCTTTTAATTTTCATAGTTAGATAATTTTAACGAGCAGAGTGAAAGTAAAATATTCATTTTAAAGTATCGCGTATCCGTAGGCAGTCACCACTACTTTAAGAAGGAAAAATACAATTTTGCAATTTCCCCACGTTTATTTTAGGAGACTAGTTTCACTAGCTTGCTAGCATCATCGGATGATGATGAGAGTACTTTCCTTCGTGGCTTTCCACTAAGGCACATCTTATCATACTGATTGCGTCACGGTTCTGCTTTCAACAGTATCACAAATTAAAACGCCAGCCGTTGAACATTAATTCTTGTTCTTATCTGTGTCTGTTTGCGAGTGAACTTTAACAAAAACTGTTCAGTAAGATCGTCATATTGCACGGGGAAGTAAAATTTCAGTTCGGTAAGATTGCGATGCATACGCCATAGCTAAGAAACGTCAACGAATAAGCATATAGCGAAGAAAATCAATACCAAATCGCGAATAGATTGCTCCGCCTCCATGATACGGACATCCAATGATTGTGTTGTTTACACTGACATTAATACTCCAATTTACAGGACGAATCAAGTCTTCGCTCAGTAGAGTAAGAATCGGGAGGGCAGGGTTACGCGAGCTGTATTTATCTCTCGAATCACTATGCTTGGCGGTCCTCTTTCTGTGACACTTTAGTCCACGTGCTCACCTAGAGCACTGCGAGCGCGGCGCATGACTATGATACCACCTGGGAAACATGTTCGCCGCGGAAAATTCTAAGCTTTTGGCGGTAAACTAAATTCTAAGCGATGTTAGAAAATTCAAAGCCAAAGCACTTTGCAGTGTACCTTTACTGATGGAATTTAGCTGCAAGTGGATAGTATGGTATCGCCAATTAACCAAAATTCAGGCTGTTTCTATTTCATGTCGTGAAAATCTACCATTATGTCGATATTCTGTCATTATTCTGTCAATGACGTGATACTATAAAGCAACCTTAAAATTAATATTTTTACTTTGATTCAACTGATCGTTTCAAATATAGTTTTCTTTTTTCCTCCCTGAGGTTTAAGATAATCGCAGAATTCGAAGTTAAGGAAAATGCTAAAGATTCTCATTTCTTTCTTGGTGATTTGATATCGCTTTTATGATGGAATTAACGGAATACACGCTATTTCTATTTCATGTCATGCCATTCTGCCAGTATCTTATAAAACAATCTTAAAGTTAATATATTTGTTTTGATTAAACTGACTGTTTCAAATATATTTCTCTCATTGCGTGGTACTCCATAAATTTTAAGAGATTTATCGGAAACAATCAAACATTAGAAATCCTCATATCATTTTGCTCAGATCGTCAGAAAAGATAACCAAAAACGTTTTCTATCACTACATCAACAGAAACTAAGATGTTTCTACTTCCCTGTTGTACGCACGCTGTTTAATATAAATTCGAACCGTGAGATTACCGCCACAAGTTTCTTGAAGTCAATTGATATCGAAAAAGACGATTATCTATGTTTATATTTATTTGTCGGTGTCTATGTAAGTGTAAATGTACCCTGCAAGCCACCTTTCGGCGTGTGGCAGGATATGCAAAAAATATATTCCCAAAAAATTTTGAAATTTTTCAGTAAAGCAGATAATATCGACTTCCAGGAATACCTATGTACGTCGTAACTATTCAGAGTAGGCAAGCAAAGGAAGTTCGGTTGAAGAGATGTGGCAGAGGCTGAAGGACATTATTTTCAGGGGTATTAATATATATGTTCCCAAGAAGCGTATAAAAAACAATCCAGTTCCTGAGAGTTATGGTTGCCCATAAAAAGAAAGATTGCGACTTAAGTTTCTTGGAAAGGTATAAAGAGTTAGTTAAAGAACTGACAAAGGATAAAGTACTTGCGGAGGAAGTATATGTCACAAATACTCTCGACTTAGGGAATCCTAATGAATTATACAAGTACTTGCGCAGACGTAAAGAGGATAGGAATAATGTGCACGCAATAGAGTCTACAGACGGAGATAATCTAACGCTTAATGAAGACACAGCGGAAGAATTCAATAAATGTTTCTCACAAGTCTTTAAGAAAGGCCATCGGGGAGTAGACGTATCATTGAGTGAGGAGAATGTTCTCGCAGGGGATAGTTGTCCAAATTATTTCGAAATTTCAAATTTAATTATTTTGCGAAAGGTTCAAAAACTAAAAAATAGGAAATCGGAAGGTCTGGGACGATATTCCCAGTCACACGATAAAATTAGGAAATAATGCGATTGTTCCTGATCTAAGAACACTTTTCATTGCTAGGCTAAATAACAATTCTATTCCCGACGATTGGACGAAAGCGATCGAAATTCCAGTTCACAAAGGAGGCTTAAAATCATGGTTAGACAACTACAGACCGATCAGCCTAACGTCACAGGTTTGCAAAGTAATGGAGAAAATTAAAGCTGATCACATTCGTGTATTTTGGAAAGAAAACAACTGGCTGAGCAAGAGACAACACGGATTCAGATAGGGCTTCTCATGTGAATCACAGCTCCTAGGACTCGTTCAAGATATTTCAGAAACCATGGATATCATGGAAGAAATCGATGCGGTGGTTATCGACCTTGCAAAGGCATTCGATAAATTACCTCAGGACTCACTAATTGAAAAGATCCGTATTTTAAATATTGACCATCGGGTTACTGATTGGATACAAATTTTCTTGAAAAAGAGAAAACAGAGAGTTAGAATCGGAGATGTTTTCTCTAAAGAGATAGATATTACTTCAGGCATTCCGCAAGGTAGCGTTCTCGGGCCATTGCTATACCTTATTTATGTGAATTACCTCGCAATGAATATTAATTCCGGTATCAGATTATTTTCCGACGACTGCATATTATATAGGCGTATAACGGAGACTCACAATCGCAAACTTCTACAAAATGACTTAAATCAATTAGCCGAGTGGACTAAAGTAAACGGGATGGAAATTAATGTTAGTAAATGTAAGCATATCAAGTTCTCCAGGACAAAGTCTATAATACAGCATTGTTATTCCTTAACAACGAAAACATTAATGCCGTAACCGAATGCAAATATCTAGGTGTCAAGGTAACCGAGAATCCTAAATGGGGAAGGCACGTGGAGAACATAGTCGCAAAGGCTTAGAGGAATCTCCATTTTGTAATGAGGAGCCTAAAACGGAGTGGGAAACGAGTCAGGGAAAGAACGTTCAAATCATTGGTCAGGCCGATTATAGAATATACTACGAGTGTATGGGATCCTCACGAAACAGGCCTTATTAAGAAGTTCGAAGGTGTACAAAGGAAAGCAGCTAGGTACGTAGTCGGCAAACACAAGAAAATAGAAAATATAAGTAAAATGCTAGCTCATTTGAAGTGGGAATCATTAGAGTCGAGAAGGAAAATATTTCGATTACCCGGGTTGTACAAAGCATGGAATTCCGCGGAGGGCTGGGGCAAACTGAATGCCAGGTTTAAGCTTCCTAGCTATATAGGACGTGGCAATCATGAAATCAAAGAACGCGAACAGAAAACAGACAGCGAAATACTCATTCGTTTATAGGGATATTAGAGAAAGGAATGCTTCACCTGGAGAAGTTCACATTCCAATGCTGAAAAATGNTCTGAGAAACGCTCACTGATTTGTCGATACATTTTTTATGAAAAGAATCGCCTTTCGCTGTACCTTTTCTATATTCTTAATATAACATTTGTCGGCAGGGTTCCATTCACTGATACTGCAATGTAACATCGCTTACGAACTTCTTCTTCGCTCTGACCGACTATTTTCTTGACGAATCCTAGTTTCTTAAAAGCTTGTCTTCATATATTACGGACGTGGGTACCGCAAGCAAAGTTAGTCCGATTTATTTCACCAATTCTACTTATAATAATTTAGTGAAATATCTATAACTAATCGCCGTTAATATTTATTGATAAAGTTCCCAAATTATCGAAAAATCTCTGCCCGCGGACCGCTTTTAGTAACAACAGTCAGAAGATAAAAATAATATTATTTTCAATATCGCCCTATCTTTAACTTTGATCTACATTGCCTTAAACTGCCTCCTATCAGATGATCAGAGGCTTTTTCTCTTCGCGATCGAGTCAAATAAGCTCACGAGTAGTATTTAACTAAGCACTAAACGAGGCTTCCATTACCTTCCTGTTTTAGCTGACCTTGGCCAGAATATATGCCTTTCCCAGCCGGGAATTAGTTTGTCGTTCGCAATACAATGTTTGTGACGAGTTATTTTTTTTCTTTTCCATTCATTAATTATATTAAAGCACATAATACTCCCTCGTCTTCCTCTTGATTCGATCCAAAGTAGTAATTCAAGTCATNATTAATTGGTACTGTAAATCGGCTGATCATTGACTTGTACATATTTTTATTTGTTTATCTCGACAATGCATAAATTGATTACAGACACATCTCTAAATCAATTCATATCAGTACAAAGGGCAATGAGTAATATTAATAATAAACCCATCAACACAAAATATACTATTTAGATTTTTAAAATTGAAAGGAAAAATATATGCTTTCACCAATCGCAAAAACTAACCGATGACTCTCTTTGAAGAGCTGATATGGAATAAACGAGGAAAAGAAATATCTTACAGAGTAGTCGGTTAAAGGGCCCTTACTGACATACCCAATTTCCTACCAATGAATAAGTTTCACTCATAGTAGCGTATGATGACGTGTCGAATTTTGATATACATCGGATAGGCGTAATGAATGTAATCACTGAAGCGTTTCCCTGTCTAATAAGTATTGCGACATGTTTGTGCAGAAATTAACGTAAACGCCAACTATAATGTATGCCAATCTTATTGGCAATCCATGGAACTTTTATTTAGCGTGGAGCGAACTCCACGCTTACAAAAATTATCTATCACAAGGATAGCGATAAATTATATCTATAAGGTGTAACTTGTACTTACGTGATATATGCAGAGAATGATGAGTAACGTCAATTAAATGGCAGAGTTTTCCTTGCGCGTTACTGTGAACCATAACATTCATTTATCAGTTATATCGTAAGTTAAGCTGTCACCGATTTTCTGATAACTTTTCAGAGAGCATTGGTAATCAAGCCTCAAAATGATCACAACAATTCCAGCAAATATGTATGGATGAAGGGATGATCGAATGATCTCTGATGATATTCTCGCAGGAACTTACGACTGGCATCTATCGATGGAAGCGGAAATGATTTGAGCCCCGCATGAATTCAAAACGAACTTAATGCACTCTCTTTCTAGTTCGCACTTGTAAATGCTCAACCGACACGTAAAATGTAGATCTCTATAATAAAACGAATTTTATGGTTCCTTCTCTTGATGACGTATTAGCCTTGGTATTCAGGAAAGTGGCGGAAAGCGTAGTTCTTTTCGTAAAAGTAATCTTTGGATAGTCTATGGGCCAATATCCCGCACGATCGGAAAATCTGAATGCCATTCTTATATTTAAGGACGGCTTGAACGAGAGTCTTGAGAATTATTGGCTCATCAATTAGACGTCATTGAATTAAAAATAATGGAACGTACGTTTGCAAGTTTAAATGATTTTTCTCGACACATTCACATTCATAGGAAGGAGTCTTCAACATTTTCATAAGACTCGATCTTGCGTGTCTCCGAAGCCGAAGTTATTAGTTCACGGTTTTGATAAATATGACGAAAATATATGCAAGTCGACGCGATATTTCTCGATTTTTAGAAAGGATTTAATTAGGTCCTACATAATAAGTTACTATACGAATTAAATTTTCGGATATAAAAGGAAAAGAATTGGACTGGATTAAGGATATTAACACTTCAATACCAGATCTGGGAATTAAATCATGATTAGAGGACTTTGAAATAGTTGAATCCACTAAAAAGAAAGCCTCTAATGAGACTCATTTTCACTGCTTTGAGAGAATACTTCATTTGCTCATACACAACAGGAAAGCCTTGCTGTATGTCCATAAAATCAATTTTCCTATAGAAAACTACAACCGGGTAACGTGAATAGTACTGTAATTAATAATAAAATTCACAGTTGCTGGCGATTTTTTGTGGAAATACATCATGATGAGAATGAGAATAACTGCACTTTTTCCACAATATATTTATTTATTAAAAACAAATAATAAATTTTATTGTTTGTTTTAATAAATAAATATATTGTGGAAAAAGTACAACTATTCATATTCTCATCATACTGTAATTAAGATGGATAAATTTGGATGTAGACTCACCACACACATTCATACTTTCAAGGAAGTAGTGAGTAACTCTTCAGTTTTCCGTACTACTTGTCAATACCAAATTCTCACCCTGCCTCACCGTCACAGTCTATGTCATCATATTAAGTTTTACCAGTTGCTTAACGTGACTATTATTTTGTATAAGTTGGACTTGGAAAAAAGCACATTTGTTCGCAAAATTGTGTGGTTATCCTTACTATCGAACGGCGAGAAAGTTTTTTTCATATTGGATAAATATTTCATGCTCTTTCACCTTTTATTCCCTTACATTTTCATCTGTTTGCGGTAAATCCATTAGCTAGGTAAAACCATAGAGACGTAGAAATGGAACGCAAATAAAAGAAAGCAGACTAGGCAAGATTAAGACGCTCGACAGCTTAACCGAGATATCATTTTGAAAGAAATAAATAATATAAAAGCAGAAAATCCTAAATACGATTTATTTCGGGAGTGAATGGATTTCAATCAAACATCTTCTGTGAGAATTCTCGGAAGGAGTTAATTCTAGTGGAAGTAAAAGAGGAATTTTTCTATAGGGTGTACTAAAAAGAGCGACAGATTTGAATTTTAATTGTAGGTACCAAAAACTCACCATATTGATAGTAATATTTAACAGTAAGGACGCGTTGTTGAATCGCATAGCGCACAATGTTTACCATCACCTCTGTCTGTTATCGACCTGTCAATATCCAATTACATTCCGAATCTCAACAGCCGAAATGGCGCGCTATTCTAATCTTGCACTCATATTGCATCACGCTTTATTTAATTATAACTTAACTTAAATAGGGAGAGTAGGTAATAAGACAGATTTACAAAAGGAATGTTTAACAAATTATCGAAATGCCGCGTTGAACGGCCGATGAAGCCCACACGTGGGCTGAGCGACTACGGTTCTTCACCACAGGTCAAGTCCGATGTATGATGAGCGTCCTGAAAGATATACTTCACGCAATGCTCTTGGCAGTCTTGTTTCATATATATGCAAGGATACAACTGATTTTCTTTTCTGCAAACTTTTATTTAAATTAGAGCTTTGTGCTAACAGTATCGAGGGACCAAACATTAATGTATATGCTGGAAAAGATAACAACTAAAAGCGTTGTTTATTTTCTTGCGCATTGTATCCACCTCATGTTTTGGGATATTCGGTGGTATTGTGAATGGACAAATCATTCATTGTGAAATTCGTAATAACCTTTTAAAACAATGCTACAAAAATAGATTTATATAGATAGTTCCTTTCTCAATTAATACTTTTGNAGAAGTCTTAAGGCAAAAGATTTAAAAAAACCATAAGATAAGAAACATTACAAACATTCAACAAACAAATTATCGTGAAAATCGAGAAGTTATAAATATATTGTAAACATTATTAAACTTATTTTGGGTATGTTCTTCCATTCTTTGTCGAAATTTTTTGTTTAGGAAGGGGTTAAGAATATCTTCAGATAATTCATTCCATTCTTTTACAGTTATATTTACGAAAGAATATTTCCCAAAGTCCTTTTTGGATGACTTGACATATATCTTGCAGGAATGATCATTTTTACCTATAAATCTTGGACCTTGTAACCTGTTTTGAATCTCTTTCCAGTTCGGTTTTCCTGTATACGACTGATACAACCCCAACATTCTGTTAACTTTACTACGATGTTTCAGTGTAACCCAGCCCAATTCTGCAAACATTTCAGTTACGCTGTCGTATCTACTAAAACGCCTTAATACGAATCTAGCCGCTTTACGCTGAAATTTTTCTAATTTTGATATGTGTGACACATGAGATGCATCCCAGACTTAGTTTTCATTTCATGCTTTCGTCTCTTTTGTCGGCAAGAAAGTAAATCGATTTATACATTTCCATTAAGATTGAAGTAAAAAATTAAAATATGAATATCGGTGTCGGTTCTCTCATGAAAAAACATTTCCGATGTTCAATGAAAGCGATGCGTAAGTCTTCTAACACGAATACACTAAATGGAATGATGAGTATCCTGAAATAAAGACTTCACGCAATGATCTTGGCAGTCTGGTTTCATATATGCAAGGATACAACTGATTTCCTTTTATGCAAAACTCTTTACTTAACACATTGGCGACGGCGTGTACCATTTCTGGTACACGCTCGACTTTTCTGGCTGCCNTTATCAGTGGTGTAAAAAAACATTTCAAAGAAAAGCATTGAGGTCCCAGGTTGTATCCTGGTCAGGGCATGATTGTTTGTGTTTGTATTTGTAAGGTGTTCATTGTAAGAATGGTCAACTTTGACTAAAATATGCCCAATCAATGAAGATGAAATTATTACTAAATCTCTATTATTACTACTTTTTTAACCCGTTTCATTCACTTTGAGAATAACTTCTTGTTTCCATAAATGTCACTCTGGATTTGGTTATCCAAGGATTAAGTTAACATTCATTATAGTAATAGAATAAAAGTATAACTGTACCATGCCATATGGAGTACTCTTTGCTAGCAGTATAGACACTGAAGATGTTTTGATACATTTCAGCTAGAAGGCTACTAATGCAACCATTTTTCAGTATTATTCCACATAGGCTGATGCAGTTCTTTACAAACTTTACATCACTTGATGATTGCCAATCTTGCAAGGAGGCAATTATTTTTCTGCATCTCCAACAAGGAGGTACATACTATCATTCAAACTTATGTAGGATGCTGAAACATCGATTATAAATAAACTGCATTGAGGAACATTCATATAGAAATATAGGAATGCAGTAAAAGAAGATTTTAGTTACAGAAGGCTCAATGGAGAAGATTACTCTGAGCTAATAGGGATTAAAAAATCAAAAAATTGATCCAGTTAATTTGGTTTCAGACCTTACTTTAAATAAGACTTTTCACAGAAATACTACTTCTCTGTTTTCTGTCATTCTTTTAACTTTTTTAATGTCCTATGAATTTCAGGAAATGGAATTGTTTTAAAAACTATTTTACCTATGTTTTCTCAATGTTCAAGTGTTGTCAGGCAGTGTAATTATTTTGTTCCCAAAGCAAGAAATTGTTCTAAATATTCTAGCCGCTATAATGAAAGACTCATAGAATTCCCAAATATTTTATCATTTTAATAATGATTGGGAAAATTTTTAACTAGATATATTTAAGAATTTTAGAATAATGTATAAACTCTGATATTGAGGTTTTATTGAAATAAATCACAAGTAATGATTTAGATTGTGCTATGAATTGAAAAAAAATGTTTTCTGTTTATTCCTTCTTCTGCTTCGTATATTTTAGTTGGAACTTGCTGTACCCACAGTTGAGTCTTTCATAAATGTCACTCCTCTGTATATGGATCTTCTGTATTGGCCAAACCACAAATCTTCTCTTAAAATTACTATACTTTTCCA
>KZ309460.1:42109-52762 GCA_000376725.2 Ladona fulva
TTTTCTTCTCGCATCTTAGTGTTCATAAAAATTGGATAATCGAACAAAGAATAACTGCAGCTTCCAACAAAATGCTCCTTTATCACTACACAGAAAAACGAGTAGCAAAATATAAATGTTTAAACATTTACAGTATAAAATGCCACTGAAAATTCGCAGGATATATATGTAAATATGAACGTTTGGTTTTTGTTCATTTTGAGTGAAATTTGTTTCAGCCCCTAGACTAGTAATATTGCATCTACTTCATGGCTCTAAGGACCCCCATAGAAAAATCCTGGCCATGCTCATGATACATATTGCTTTCATTAAGCAAAAATAGTTATTTAATACATATACAGTTGATATAATCATCTATCATAACCAAAATACATTACTATTTGCACAGATATAAAGAGGTTATAATCATAACACATTATCACAGATGCAGTCCATCTGTAGAAACACCTGCATGTACCAGTACTGCACCAATATAGCCCTGGTATCCAAACAACATTGCTTCGGCATTCTATTGGCAGTGGCCAGCAGCAAAACTCTACTAGTATGATTTGTCACTCTAAGATATCACTATAAAATTGTAGACTGGATTTCATCAGAGAAAATTAAAACAAGAGTTGAATATATGATATATTTATTAAGAGTATTAGGTTATTTGCATACTTGTGCTTCTGATGAATCTCATCAAGGAAACATCCCGAGTTATCTCATGTAAACATCTTATAACCCCAGCAACCTTTAGGAGGAGTTCCATTGATGAAATGGAAATTTTATATTGATGCAGTGTGTCATTCTTAAATTGTCAATCTTTTTCTTACACAAGTCATGGTGAACTGATTGTGTGAGTTTCATTGATGGTCTATGGGAATTGTTTGGCAGATGAATGAAAATAGAGAGGAAGGATAAGGAAATGCATTGCAATAGGAATACTTATCATAATAGGAATCATAATCGTATCACTCAAGTCCAAAATTCCATATAAAATAAGGAATTATTTGGATCCAACATTTATGTCACCTGAATTCCAAATAATCAGGCCAAAAAGGTAAAATGATGTCAAGTAAGAAGCATATTGAATTATTGCAAGGCAAATTATTACCTCCATCATTAATGACCTCAAGAACAGATTGAGCATATAATTCCAGGAAAAAGGTATGTCATCTCAAATTAATCCTCTCAGAAAAGAGATATTTCTACATAAGAAAACAGAATAAGCAAACAAAAAGATTTTTACTAACAAAAAATGATCACTCTGTTAATGTGCTGACACAGCAACAAAAATGGAAATTTCACAGATGTATGTGAATATTGTTGCTGACATAATTAACTGGTTGGAGATACTTGGTGAAATCAATCCATATATATGCACTCTTGAAATGTATTGTAAAAAGTTTTATCAGCATCATCCAAGATGGACCTTTTTAAGTTACAACTATCTTTAAGTTTAAATTTTTTTCTGTTGTATTTAAGTTTTCAAAAAAGTTCNTGTCTACTTAGGGTTAAATCTCCCTTGTTTATAAAATGATTTAGTTTAACTATCATTCAACCATTTGAATTCTGGCTCTTATTGAATTGTAGTGAGTAGATGGTGTATAACATCTTAGCTGTGCTCTTTTGGTTATGCTGAAAAGAGGAAACAGAAGTTTCTGCAATGGTTTTCCATCTCAACCGTGGCAGCATCTACAAGGATGGACAATGGTTTTTAGAAGTAATCCATTACTTTTGTGAGTTATCATTTCCATTTCTTAAAACTTAAATTGATTTTTATTTCTTTATTCTGTTTGGGAAAGGAGTGAATCCATTTTTTGCATGTCCAGCCCTCTTGTTACCTATCGTGAAAATGTGAGGATGGTTCTAGAATTTTGAAGAATGACAATTTAAACATTATTACTTCTTATGGAAAGAATGGTATTGCTTAACACTATTTTCTGAAATTGTTGCAACAAGAACTAAATACGGCACATATAAGAGATTTCGCAAAGAAAGAATTAGTCAAAGGTATAATTGTTGAGAGATCAATTAAAAAATTAATCATGATTTGAGAATTTGTCAAAATTATGCTCATTCATCTTGCTGGATGGTGGTTACATTAGTGCTAGTTCATATGTACAAAATTTGGATAGCAGAGTTCACAATTCCTCAGACTCGGCCACAAATTTTCATTACATGATAATTTAAATTTAATGGGAGACCATTCTTTTAAATTCCTTGAATTAAATTCGAAAGAATAAAAACAAAAGTCGTGTATTTGTAACTTCTAGCCGATAATAAAAAAAAATCATCAGTANCTCAGGAGAAGGCTCAAAATCTTTTACATTTTTGTGAAACAGTTTTATAAATATATAAAATGATAGCTAAGTCTGCCCAGAAGGCACTCCAGATATAATCATATTTTCATTGTTTATTTCAGTCTTTTATTTGTACAACAACATTTTGAACAATTTCTCCAGAAGGCTACAACCCATTCTATTTTTGCATATTAATCTCATAATAAGGGAACATCATGAACTCAGGTAAGGGCTAGCTTGATAGCAGTCTACAGAGCTTGTCTGCATTGACATCAAGTAAACTGACATTTTTTGGAAGAACCATGATACCATGTCCAGGTTTGCATTTGAAATAACGCTTTCCATTGACGACTCCATCGTGCTTTCCTTTCTGTTCCTTCATTTCCAACCCAAACCAATATCCTTCTGCAAATTCAACCTGTCCTATGTATTTTACAACTCCTAAAATAAAAATAACACAATGATTTAAATCTTCTCTAACATATTTTAACATTCATTCAAGAAGAATCGATGATAAAAATAGATTAAACTTCTCACCTAATTTATGGTTGTACAGGATGGTCATGCCTAACAATGAAGTAAAATCATGCCTGCTATTAGGGAGGATATATGGGTTAACATTTTCCTTACTCAAAGAATGATTTACAGAAAAACTTCGAAGAAGAGAAGATCTTTTTCCTTCATTGTGTGCTTGCAAAGACTGAGATCTAGATAAAGCATATCCTTTTCTCCATTTCTGGGCATGATTTTCTTTCCCATAACATAATTGCTTGTGAGTTGCTAAATTTCTGAAAGAGAAAATAAAATAAGAAAAATGCTAACCTTCTTTACTTTAAAGCTATATTAGGAGACATGATTTGAAAAATATCCATTAATCTTCCCGAGTTTCTTTACCAAATACTGAATTTACTATACAAGTCAGAGGTGGACATATTTATTGCTTTGCAAGTTGCAGATGATGTTTCCTCTGGGGTATCTTTTGGCTGGTTGCATAGAAAATCCTTATTTATTAGAATGAAAATAGGTATTGTTGGAAACAAAACTATTTTATACTAATAAATAAGAACAGACCTGAGTGGAAAATATTGATGAAGAGTAAAATATCATGCATGGATAATCTGCTTACCAATACTAAGGAATTCACTCTTGTTATATCCTTATCATCAAAGTGTATCTATTATACAATATTATTTTATTATACTATTTACTGCCAGACTGCACGAATCTCACAAAAATGAGCAGTCCAAGATTGAATGAAAGCAAAGAAACATAATATGAAAAATAAAAAACTAGCAAATTATTAGCAAAATTACTAGAAAAACTATAGCCTGTCTATACTAAAACAAACTCAGGGTTTGTGGACATTATTTAGAGTATACATTAAACGAAAAGAATATTTTATAATCATCTTTCCCTACATGCTGAGAGAACAAATTGAACATTTTGCTGGGCTAATTTGGTACTTAGGCACCATGATTACCGGGTTGCTCTGGTGGTAACCACTGGCATTATAATGTAATGCACAGTCTTCGGTTTGATGAATTTTGAGTAGCTTACTGGTGCCCACTGGAACTGTGGGTGTGCAGTTTTGGTATTGAATGAACATTGGTGAACTTTCTAACTCATTTACCATCAACCACCAAATCTCTGCTGCTATTCAGAAGGGATTCATCTAAACTGATTAAAGGACAGAAGGGTGAGCTCAGATGCTATCCAGCAACTCAAATTAATCAACAGTGTTAGCAATTAAAAGAGGTAGCCGAAGGCATGGCACAAGCCATCCCCAGTTATTTTCTAATTAACTTATGAAAGTTTGCTTCATTAATTAAACATCAAAATCAATTGTAGAGTCGTGAAAATTTAAGAAATTATATGTAAATAGCCACAAAGCCACCGATCCAAAGATCACGAATAACTTCTAGTTCTAGCAGCAACCATCAGATCAGCACAGTATTCACTGTTAAGTTAACAGTACTGCTAATTTTGATATTTTTTTCAATAGATCAATAGAAAAGATAGAAGCTCACCTTAGAAGCTTTGATGCCAAAATAAAGAGACCTCTGTGTGGGGGACACTCAAAATAGCGAGTGCCTTCAACCATTCCATCATGCCGGTCACTTGCTTCTTTTTCTAGTTCGATTCCTACCCAATAACCAGACGCAAACTCTGTTTTACCAATAAACCGTATTGTGCCATACTGAGTTTCATTATTTCTACAAAAAGGAACTTGGTCACCAATTTTCAGTCCTCTATATTCATACCCCTCAATGATACCTGTAAATAAGGAAACAGTGTAACTGAAAGAATAGTAATGTGAATATGATGACAAACCAGAGAATATAATTGTTCATAAATTGCTGCTCATCGATTCTTCATGAAAGAAAGGGTCATGTTTGTAAGAGAAAGAGAGCTATAAGTAATTATAGAAGAAAGAACCAAGAAAAATTAGCAAGTGCAGATACGAGAAAAAAATTTGAGAAGGTTGTCTATTGATGAGAAGAGGTTATGTTGCACTTAAAATTTCAAACTAAGACATTTTGAATGGCCAATTAAAATTGCTTAGATAATTCCCCTAATTGAGTACTAAGTTTTCTACTAAGAGAGTTGTGACNTTACTGAATTAGATATGCAGTAGTAAGTTTTAGTCATTAAAATCTAACATTTGAGATTCAACAGTTCATAATATTCGTCAAAAATTGCCGAAAATTATATTTTTCTCTGAAATGAAACATTTTTGACAATGGATTTCAACAGAAGGCTTACTGAACCCTCCAACAATCGAAAAGTTGAAGCTTTACTCAAATCAATTCTTAACTTCACAAGAGACTTATCCGAGTCTTGAACATTTGAATGAATTTAACGGCTATTATGTGAAATTGTGGGAAATAAGTCTGAGAACTTCTATAAGTAACTGCTTGAACCTTTCACCGTTAAGAATTGCATACACATTGAATACAGAATATTTGTCGAAATTACAGTTAATTAATGCAGATTAGTTAAGAATTAAATATTTGATTTCATCCCATAGTCTACGAATGTTATATCTACTACATTTCCTGCAAATGAGCCTCAGCTGACATTATGGAGTTCTAGAGTTACGTTCCTATCTCTCTAATATCTAAATTTTACTGGCTGGAGTAAAATTCGGTAATTAAAAACTTCAAAAAATTCCTGTGCGAAAATAAAAATTCAGCATCAACCAGTAGTTAAACCAGAGCAATGACAAAATTGGCACTAAGAATTTAACATCAAAACATTACCAGAACGCCGATAACTTGCGTTACAGAAATATCTTCTCTATGGATTAACATCAAGATGTTACTGCTTTGATGTTGCAATCACCAGAGCCTCTTCAGATAACGCATGCAAGGGAATCGCTGCACGGAGCAACATTCAACGGAGGATTTAGCGTTTGATTATAGAGATCCCTTTAAACTTAATTAAATTCCCTCATATAAAGAAAAGGTTTAATTTTAATTTAACAGTACATTTTCCCCTTGACTGAGTGAAAACCAATTAAGTTTCTGAGATTTATCATAAATATAGCAAGTTTCACGACATTGAGGTCACGTAACAGCCATCGCGTCGCTGAAATACCTGATTGAACTTAAAGGCGCCAATTAGGATATTCAAAAGATTTTTCCCGTCCTTACGTGCGCGTACATCTTAGTCCAGCTCTTATTACAGAAATGTCATCCACTCACATTTTCATTGCAACGGATCTAAGTCAATGCGTTCACAATAATTCGGCATGAATTAAACCCACTACCAGAAAGAAAGCTCAAAATGCGAATGAGTCAATTAATTCATTCCTATTCTTTTGACTCAAGAATACTACAATCCGCCTACCAGTTAAATGCCAAAGGTTGCTATCCGCTACACGTCGGGTTATGCGGTTACTTTCATGGTAGGCTTACGCAACCAACATGCTTTAGGTACAACAAACCTCAGCATTTAGGACCGGAAAATGAAGAGCTATTTCAATGCAGGTTTGGTCAAATGGTTCCCGAAAGCCAAATGCTCAGATGCGGAACCCAAACTAATTCTTAATTGAATTCTGATTCACCATCTTCAATATAGCAGATAATTGAGTCTGAAATGCACCGCTGATGCCGAAAATAGACCCTGTTGTTAATTTCATCAAACGTCGATACATCAAAGTAGAAGATATAAGAAAAACCAACCTTAAATACAAAGCTTACTGTTTAGTGATAATATGAGAAATCTAAAATTTTATCTCTGCTACTATAGATATTAACTTAGCTGGTCAATGTTCCATTTAATTGAAAAGCTCATTCGCGAAGGCGTATCATACGGAACAAATGCATCCAATATTAAAATTGACGGACATTAAACTGGCAAGCGCGGAAGGTCGTAATTATCAACAATTAAACCGCAGCCTTCGGGCAACCTAATCCCAGCGATGCTGCTATGCACCCGAACGACATTGCACTTTACAGACACCACGCGGTTAAATCATTTACTTCACATTAACAAATTCCCGCGAAGATATTGGAAACTGATCAAATCACTGTAAAAATAAATTAAGGCACACTACTAACAATTAAAACAAAATATCTTTACTGAGACTCACGAATAGAGGCGACCAACTTGAACGCGAGGTCTTCGATTGCAGAGGATGTTCTTTCGTACGGGAGCGATGAGTCTTCCAGCAGGGTTGATCCGTATCCTTCAGCAGTCAACAGAAGAGAAGACGAGCTTGAGGCCTGCAAACCTTTTTATGCTCGGAAAACGGATAGAGGTGGCGCAGTAGTAGGGCGTATAAGGGGAGGTGAGGGTTGGAAACTACTACTGGGATTACTATAGTTCTCAAATAAACAAAATATTGCGATAATTATGAAATCCAATATTCGGCATAAGTTTTTAGAGAATATATTTAGATTGAATAAATAACTACCAATAATTATTTTATAGAAACTGTTTAGAGTACTTATCATTCGTATTTGAATAGCCTAAATTTTAATTTTAAATTAATCATATATAGAAATTCATTGACCTTTCACTTGAATTTATTTTTCAATTCATCCGGGTTAGTTATGTCCGAATGTAGAAGGGGAAAATATTATATATTTCATTTCCTTCCTTCATAGGGATAAAATAGCGCCACCATTCAAATGTATGCATTTTAAAATGCCATTCCAAATATCAAATAACCGTTCCATTGGAAGGCTAATCACCCAAAGTATGCACGAAGTACGGCTCTTTATTCATCCGTAATGGTCCCTATATCTGAAAAATTGCTTCATTGCATAGTGAAAACGACCAAAATGGAGCAATGAATGAGGACGATCTCTTTGTTCATAAAGTTGACCGTATTCAAACTATGATTTCACAAGTATGACGAGAATAAACCAATCCACAAACACGGTTTCAACGTGCAAAACCAGAGGGTGTCCGGCGACCTGGAAAACCGGGAAAACCTGGAAAAATCAGGGATATTTATTGTTCTGGAAAACTCTTGGAATAATCAGGGAATTTTTTTCATTTTTCTAAAAACCCTGGAAATTCTGCGGCAGCCAATTTCCTTTAGGGGTTAAACAGGCTCGGCTCTCGATGGCCTTGGCATGAAATGTTGTCTGTAAGCCCATTTAAATACTTTGTTGTTCTACAATGTAACATTTCAAAGATTTGCTGTAAATCGTTACAAAGTGTTGAGGTTACCGAAGTGTCCTCGTTTCACTCGCATCCTGCTTGCCATAGATATTTTCCGTAACCAGCAATAAGCTTTGAGTGTAAAGAACTGTGGCTAAGGAGAAATTTTCTTGATAGTTTGCGTCTTCCGAAATGTAAGTACTATTAGTTTGCTTACTAACACGATGTAGTTTTGACAGAGACGTGTCCATTCAGAGAAAGTATTGTGAAAATCGCGGAATATGTATCCTGATTAATTCATTCGGAACCAGGGATATGTCGTACTTAATAGATTGTAATCTGACCTTTAATATTTACAATTTCATGTTCTCAGAAATTGCCAATTGTTTAGAATCTGTTCCAAAAGGGTAGAAATTGATTTCATATCTGTAACTACGTTAATATTACAGGTATCCAAGTTTTTAAAGCTTGTAAGCTACCTTACCACTTTTTACTTATGATGTTGAATCATTCTCTACGTGTTTTGTTAATGAAACAATTTACGTTAATAATATAGACAGTTTATGTTAACACACCATGTGACGCCACGGTGGCATTGCTGAATTTTGTTTTAGTATGCCTGTGAAAAAGCATATCGTCACGCCAAACGGAAATATTTTTTCTCCATGTTCTCTATTATTAGTCCTGTTTGTTCGCGATCTGAGTGATTTGAAGGTGGTACGATTTTGGCGACGCGTTTTTCCGCCGCACATACATCCCAGTCCAAAGTAAACCTGAAAGGGCAAGTCATTCAGGTCTCCATGGATGGCCCTAACGTAAATAAGGCATTCCTTAAGGAACTAAAAAGTAAGCTGAAAGTTGAGGGTGAACCAGAGGATCCTGCACTTATAGATTTTGGGACTTGTGGATTACATACTGTACATGGTGCATTCAAGACAGGTTGCGTAAGCGCTGGCTGGAACCTTGTCCAGTATCTGAGAGCTGTATATAATCTATTCAAAAATGTTCCTGCTCGGCGAGCTGATTATACCAACATTACCGGCACCTCTGTTTTCCCGCAGAAGTTTTGCGTCATACGATGGGTCGAAAATAAAGTTGTGACCGCTAGAGCACAGCAAATTATACCAGCTCTTGAAGCGTATGTAAAGGAAGTAGAAAGAGTGAAGAAGAAACAAAGGGAGGTAAAACCCAAACCAAAACTCGCTATTGGAATTCCTGACAGTTACCAGGTAGTGCATGAGTGCTTGAATTGCAACATATTGAGAGCTTGCCTTGCCTTCTTTGAGACTATGGCTGCTCCGGTTGAGCCGTTTCTGATGAAATTTCAGTCAGATGCTCCATTAGCTCCTTTTCTTTATACTTTCCTTCAATCTCTTGTGGTAGATTTGATGAGTAAGTTTGTGAAACCTGAAGTCATAAACAGCCAGACTAGTCTTTCAGATAGATCTGACTGCCTATAGTAATCTGCTACCACCTCAGAAAGTTGATATTGGTTATGGAACCAAAAAAGCTCTTGGTCAATGTGAGGTGTCAGATAAGGATATCTTAGGGTTCCAACATGAATGCCAAATTTTTATGAAGAGTATGGTATCTAAAATTCTCGATAAATCCCCCCTGGTCTATTCCTTTACAAAGGCTATAACATTTTTGGATCCAGAAGTGGCAATTTACAGCAAAGTTGCCAAGAGACGTTTAGGCTTAGCATTGACTCATCTCACTGAATTGAACCGCATTGGTGGCTATGAGGCAGGTGCCATTGAAAAAGAGTTCAAAAATATTTTGGAGATCAGGTCAGTCCAAAACATGCTGAAAGAGTTTGATAGGGATAATGATCGTCTTGACCAGTTCTGAATTAAAATAATCGGAGATAAAAGTGGATTTGGCAATTTGAAGAGATTTGTCAAGCTTATCTGCATTCTTTTCCATGGCAACACCAGCCTTGAAGTGGAAGTGACATTATTGAAAGAATTATACCATTGACAGATTTTATTGGTATGTTGCTTCTAATATTCTGAGTTTTGTCACCTTCATTACAATTCTATTTGCAAATTTTGTTCTCAGTATTTAGCAGAGCATTTTAATTTCCATCTCCATAGATTTATTCCATGAATGTCAATTTCATTGTCATATGACCATTTTGTATATTTTTCTTTGAAATATAACTTGAAGTTAACTTGTTACTTACCGCTTTTTACCTGTCATACAACTCAAGGTAGCCATGATAATTTTTTCGTCATTCTAATATGTGCGTTCGATAGCAAATTCAATGAAGCCCAGGACATTTTTTTAGGAAAACATGGAAAACTCAGGGGAAAAAAATCTAGAGATTTGCTGGACACTGAAGAAATAAAAAGTTTTCAAATCCCGCTTCAGACGTTATCCAGGTTATATCGTGGTTTTTCACTCAGTCCCCTAACAAAGGTTCTTTAGCAGGTTTTACTATATACACAGGAAGTTAATTATTACAAGAGGTTAATTACTTAATCATTTTGCCATATTTCCATAATTCTTAAACATTTTGTGACTGAAAATAAATAAAACAACTACTTTTTTCACAAAAAAACTATAACTAACTTAATTGTTAACTTCGTATTCCTTATTCCGTGACTATTAAATTTGTCTGCATAAAATTGCAAAATTGCAAGCAGTTAAGTCTTAAAAAAAGTGATCTTGAAAGAAGTAATTTTTGTCCACGTCTAAAATTGAGTAAGAGCGTGCTTGCTATTGAAAATATTCAATTAATCAAACCTAAATT
>KZ309460.1:59552-86473 GCA_000376725.2 Ladona fulva
ATTAACCCTTTAGCTGCGGGACCCTCAAATTTTTCTACATCTGTGTGCGGGAGAAAAGTAACAGGAGTACTGGAGGCGCAGGCAAGTCCTAGCTGGTAGTTATCCCTTATAATCCGGGTCGACCTTTTCTTTAAGGGTGCGGTCAGTGGTTATTGTTTAGAAATTATGGTTGGTATCATATATAATATATTTAATAAGAAATTTGTTTTGTATAAGCAGTCCGAATTTACTTTCCTTGCACTTTGCTGATCATTTTGATACCAAACACTTCGCAAATATCTTGATTTTTATCAATTATAACTAATTTCGTAAATCCGCTATTCAGAAATCGAAGATTTGGGTTTCCCCCTTGGTGCGAAATCCCTGGTGCGATTTTCCCAATCTAGAACAATACAGAAGAGTGAGCCTTTGGGTGTCTACTTGAGAGGCAGGGCCATAAAATTGGGAAAGGACAAGAACGGGGGTGAGAGAGCAGATCAAACGTAGAAATATGTTTTTCCCGCAGTCCTCTTAGGAAAAAGTAGAAGTATGTTTCCCGCAGCCAAAGGGTTAAGGATAAATTGCTCATTTGGGGTAAGTTTGGACCTTGAAATGTTTTGAATCCTTCCTTAGGTCCTGTAAGACACTCTTTATTTTATCAAGGGTCAATTACCAAAGCTCATATAGTGCCCTGAAGTATTAATATCTGTAGTATCTGTGGTAAGGTTTAAGGCCTACTTATTATCTGTTAAGGCCCACAATATAGAGCTTTGTAAAACAAAATGGGAAACCAGTTCTGGGTAATTCACTGAAATTTATCACTCCTAAGCTTGGAATTTGCAAGCAAATATTACTTTTATGAATATACTTTTATCTCGAGAAGAACCTAAACATAACAATTTCATGGCTAGAACAAAAATCATCACTGACCCATCAAATTTTTCCAGTAGATTGGGAGCATTGAAAAAATACATACTGTGAGATCTGCTCATTTTAAAACAATGGTATGGATGAAGTTAGAGATGGGTGATAATTCTTCAACAATATTTATAAAAGACAGTAATGAGCATAGATCTACAGTTATGAGCTATGAATATACCAGAATAACTGGACTAGCAGATGATGAATGTTTGGATTGATAATCGTTCTATTCTTACCTTAAAGTTCCAATTTTACATCCATCAACAATTACTTCATCATTTATTTCTAGATTCAATGCCCGTAATAGAGTTTTACCAGTTATTGAGTTGTTCTTCACTTTCATTGTGGATTCAGTTAAACTCTGGGAGTTACAAGTGAGAAGTTTTTTCATTTTACTTATTTTATCTTGTACATCAGGTATGTTACAAAATGAAGATACATCAGGTACGCAGTCTGAAAAATTAAGAAAATAAAATATAACTATACATTATGTAATATCAAGGTAATCATTTAAATACTTATGAGTAACATAAATCTTCACTAAAGTCAATTTCATATCATTTCTATGATATGAAAGACAATGACTATGGAGAACCTTTAGTTCTCCAGTTATCAAGCTTTACTAACAAGTTGATCATCTTGTTTACCTTTATGGTTAAAAGTATAGCTCACAAGGATTTTAAGTCCACCTGGGCAGCCAAGATAACATGGAAATTATATTAATTTCATTCTCAAGGAAGAAAAGATACATGATTTCCCACACAATTTCAGATCTGGAGAATACCGATTTTGGCATTTTGAGATATGATTGATGACAGTGAAACATGAAAACTGGTGGTCTCCAGAATAAAAGTTGAGAGAAAATGTACACATCTTTCCTTCCTTCACAAGGATTTACTTAATTGCTAACAATTGCACACAAAAAATGGATACACTCTTTAAATAAACAAGTGACTTGAATATAGATGTTAGTACCTGCATCTAATTTTAATGATAACTACATCTATATTTACTAATACACCAAATTTTTCAACTAGAATGGGGCAGATCCACAATGTTAAATATTAAGACAGCTCTTTGATTATATCTTCATGAATCATATGGCTGATAGGCAAGATATGATTCTGAGAGGGCTCTTCCGAAAGATATCATGTTTACCTTATGTACAACGAAAGATCCAAGTTTCCTTATAGCCCAGTCCCATCCTTACTAATCCAATTGCTTCAAGGTTATTGATAGCATTAAATTAAACCTCTCATATTTGGTGAAGTACACATTTTTTCACTCTTCAACAGTGCAACATAATAACTCAATGTTTTGAAATTTTTAAGCATAATCTATTTGCAAGTATCTTAGCCCTTGTTAAGATTCCATGATAACTAGAAGATATTGATGCAAAATGATGTTTCCAGTTTAAAACCATGTTGTTTACTGGCAATAAACTATTGGTACATACAATGAAGTATTTTCATCTGCAATTTCCAACTATTAAGTGGAAAGAATCACCCCTCTAGGTGAAGGTGAAATTACCATAAGGGGTTCTGGAAAAATTATCTCTCAAATTGACATCAGCATTATACTCCAGCAAGACCTGAGCAGCTTCAAGACATAGGTTTTTGGCTGCAATATGTAAAGCTGTGCAACCATCATATTTTGAACATTGAATGTTGACATTCATATCTGAAATGTGAAATAGTGAATAAAAAATATAAATTATAGAAATAAGACTGCTATGAAAACTGTAACAAATAATGGATACCTTTGCACTCTCTCAAGATAAACCTCAGAATTGGAGCAACATCAAAGTGAGTTGCATAATGCAAAGCATTCATATCAGTCCAGCGACATCTGAGATGCACATTGGCACCTTTTTCGAAGAGCATTTTGACAACCTGAGAAAGTAACAAATATAAATGCCGTACAATCGGATGAAATACAATCTCCTACTCCATGTTTACATCAATCCACCTTAAGAGCAGAGTTAACATCTCCAACAGCAGCTGCTCCAGCTTTACAAGAATAATGCAACAATGTCATATCAGTTAACCCGTCACGGTCGTCGACATGTGCTCCACGACTCAGTATCTGCGCCATGAAATTTATAATATCATTATATGTTTTACTAGCAATCAAGCCAAACTGGTGAACATTAAAATACAAAATTACACCTCATACTTATGAGTATGTAAAAAGTTTAATATCAATAGGTAGTTAAAGGAAACATACCTCCTTGACAAAGAGCTCTATATTCTTCTGGGTTTGAGGGACCCACTGCCTCATGATAGCAAATATCTCTGAAATAGCTGTCTTTGGATTTTTCACTATTTCTTGACACCATGGACAACTCGGATCGAATAAAGCTAAATCAGACTGCCGACAATCCAAACAGAGAGGTGGATCAACAGGTGGATGAGATATCGCCGATCTACTACCAGTTGCATCAAATACTACACGACCATTCATTTTACGCAAGGTCTTCGACATGGAAACTTCCAAAATTGAAATTAAAGTAACACAAATATCTACCATATTATGCTCATAGCAATGGAGGTAAAATACTACCAGAAAATGAACTTGATTATAAAAATTTTCGATTTCCAAGGACAGAATCTGGAAGAGATGTAAACGAAGTGAAGTAGCAGTGACACAATTCCATCAAAAGGTCCTTGCTTCTTTGTGCTTAGCTTCCTCACATATATGGGAACTTTTGCTTAGGAAATGGAAATACAAAAGTATGAGGATCGAGTAAAACGAGAAGCTCAGGAAAGAGGATTTAAATAAATGCGAAAGACAGAATGAAAGGATATTTTAAACAGCAGGTAATCCCATTTCAGAGGTTATTATGGCTTAAGTGTTAAGTTTTACCGAGACTGGTTCGTTTATCATGATATTCCAACATATATACGCTCATAAAGCCTAAAACTAGGAGATGACAAAGCTGAATCAGAATCAAAACCTGATAGAATTTCACACAGTAGTTCCGTGTTTACAGTTCCTCAGGACATCTTTCCACCAGCTGACAACGCAGTGTAATCCTTCTATTATTTTAGATGCAATGTATTTAAGAATTAATTTTAAAAGGGAAAGAAACTATTGAGAGAGTTTCAAATTGGTGAAATAAATTATTATGAAACTTAATCACGATAAAAGCGATGTAAATTACCTTTCGTGAATCAAGCATTTTTTCAGTTTCAATAGCGCTTCTTTTGAAATGAATTATCGTAATTGTTATAAATTATTCACTCTTCATCACCATTTGAAGTAAAAATTACAAGTTAAATTCTTATACTTAGTTTGATGATTAAATCAACCTATAAATACATATGAAATACATAGCTCAATCAGACCATTGAAAAATAAAATCATTTTCCGCGATGAGAATAAAACAGCGGAAGTTTGATTAAACGATAACAAAGTAGTCTTGCATAGAAATCTAAGACAATGCGTGACATAATAATTCCTTGAGTAGTACAGATACAATGAACTGTTCAAATCACTGTATTCTATGTTCCAGAAATATTAGCATTTTTGTGAGCACAATGAAACAGGTTCATTAAGGAGCAGCACTTAGCTTAATAAGTTTTTCATTGGAATTTGTTACCCTCACTCCAGTTCTCTACATCATAAACTCATAGTTCATCAGCAGTTCTTAGAATCGGCAATATCTTAGAATGTTTGCTTCAGTTAGATTTATTATGCTACTAGGAAGCACAATCAACTGTTGTAGTATACACACAACTGTGTAGTAGTATATTTAAATATGTAGAAACACCAATAGCCTAAGATTTCTGTCAATTTCGTTTCACCTTTAAGCTTAACCTTGACAATAAACGTGAAAAAATTCCTTTGTGAAATATTTTATCCTGAAAGCCATGGAACTTGCAAATATTTCAAGTCTATTAATCCCTTGACACCTGTTTTCCCAGAAAAAATATTTTGGCTTTTTAAATTATGTATAATGTCAGCAGTAAACAGAATGATACCTCATTTTGTGAAACATATTATACATATCACCAATTACAAAAGCTGCTTGGCTAGATTATAGTCTAGAGTAAACTGTTATACCATTGAAGTAAAGGGAAGGGGGTATACACAGACGGCATCAAATGCTATACATATCTAAAAGTCTGGGAACTTATTCATATTCAGCATGATTCTTCCATGAATAAAGACAATAAAATTTTTTTAATTTAATATTTATTATCAGTCATTTATGCATAAAAGATATTGAAAATTTGTCTTATCATACATTTTAAAAAAGATACAAAGGCCAATTAATAAACTCATGAGCACTTGCAAAAGATATATAAGGTGCAGGGTGTCATTATGATGCATTAAATCATCAAAATCTATTCAGGTACTTCTTTGCATTGATTTTAAAAAGATAATGAACACATGAGATGAAGTATCCTGGGTAGTATTAAAATTAGTTTTGATTTTTCTGCAATGCAAATATGCAAAATATAAATTGTATCACTGCTTTTATATATCTTGATGAAGTAAATGTTACAAATAAAATATTTAGCTAAGATTTAGAGGAAACAACACATATTTTAACAAATAATGGATACCTTTGCACTCTCTCAAGATAAACCTCAGAATTGGAGCAACATCAAAGTGAGTTGCATAATGCAAAGCATTCATATCAGTCCAGCGACATCTGAGATGCACATTGGCACCTTTTTCGAAGAGCATTTTGACAACCTGAGAAAGTAACAAATATAAATGCCGTACAATCGGATGAAATACAATCTCCTACTCCATGTTTACATCAATCCACCTTAAGAGCAGAGTTAACATCTCCAACAGCAGCTGCTCCAGCTTTACAAGAATAATGCAACAATGTCATATCAGTTAACCCGTCACGGTCGTCGACATGTGCTCCACGACTCAGTATCTGCGCCATGAAATTTATAATATCATTATATGTTTTACTAGCAATCAAGCCAAACTGGTGAACATTAAAATACAAAATTACACCTCATACTTATGAGTATGTAAAAAGTTTAATATCAATAGGTAGTTAAAGGAAACATACCTCCTTGACAAAGAGCTCTATATTCTTCTGGGTTTGAGGGACCCACTGCCTCATGATAGCAAATATCTCTGAAATAGCTGTCTTTGGATTTTNTACATTTATTATTGGTTTTCCTTTTATTCCTCATATATTCTACATGATAAGTCTTATGTCTAGACTATTTTGACATATTTACAGTTAATGTCTTGTACTATTCATATTTTAATTTCAGCTTAAAAGTTTCCTTGATTATTTTCTTCTTGTCCTACAAGAATTCTTTCTGCCTGTGAGGTATTTCTGATTTGTTTTCATATGTAAGTAGCCCTCATCCTTTAACTTACACCATGAAAACAAACAATAACCTTGTGATATTCTAATTTCATCAGTTTCTTAAGGAAAACCTCCAACATAAAAACACTATTTATGAATTGAAGAGACAATATTTAAGCATTCTGTAAATATAGACTGATTTGGTTTTATGACTAAAATTAGATATTGAAGAAAAGAATACACCTTTTCAGTATGATGTTATGAGTAGTTAAGTAGGTAATCTACAAATAAATGACTTGGACTAAAATATTGACTAAAAATTCATTCCATCCTTAGGTTAATGAAGAGATCTTCAGTCTGAGATGATTTTTTAAAGAGTATTACAATATAAATGATAATAAAATAGTTCAAAGTTTTCTGGTTGAAACAACATGAGTCATTCAAAAGACAAACCTTTGCAAATGAAGATTCAGCTTGTAATTCATTGGTCACCTGTGGAGCAAACATTCAATGCAAAGGCAGCCATTGTTTCTCCCTTCTTTCCAATGGCCTTGGCTGTGTATTGCCCTACATCAATGGCAGAGCAGTTGGTGATTTCAAACTTGAATTTCTTCTTTCCATCCATTGTAAATTTATACTTTGAGCTTTCCTCGTCAACTGGCTTCCCATCCTTCAACCATGTCACTGAATAAAGAGAGTTGATATTTTATATTTCAATTTACATGTTAACATACATGAAAATTCACACAAGATCACATTAGGTTTGAATGAAATCCTATTTTGCTTAGTTTTGGATACTGATGTTGGGTTGTACTGATAAAATGAGCTCAGGGATTGTACTGATAAAAGAAGTGGTGAGGCAACCACCTCAGGCACCAATTGTAGGTGGCATCAACATCAGACATGTTACATGAAGACAAGCAACAGAGATGTGAAGGTATGAAGAATATATTACATTTAAAGGAAGTGATGCTTTCCTGATTTATATTATTACAGGCATAATCTATTTCACAGTCAAGTTCACAGCTTTATTTCACAGTCAAGGATAAAAAATTACCTTTCAGAGGCACCTTCTCTATCTCACATTCAAATATGGCACTTTCTCCCTCTTGCACAGTGGCGGACTGGGGGAATGTTTTAAACACAGGGCTCTTCGGTTCTTCATTTGGAACTAAGAAATAAAGAATAGTCATGAAAACAATTCATTGACATTGCCAATAATAATGAACTAATTCCATCTATAAATATAAAATCACCATAAAAAATTCACATACCTAGAACATTCAGTGTGCAGCTGCTAAAAGATTCACCAGCATCGTTGAATGCCTCACAAGTGTAAGTGCCTGAGTCTTCAGGGAAAATTTCAGCAATGTTCAGTTTATAGATATTTGCCTCATTGTCATACTGGAAGTCTTTACTGGGCTTGATTTCCTTGTTGTTATGAAGCCATATGACGTCAAACTTCTTGGCACCTATGAAAACAGTAGGAAAGAATAAAGTCAGGTTTCTTTAAGATGCAAACATTTCAAATCATGTCAAAATAATGCACTGAAATGAATTAGCTAATATTCCTATTAGAATTTTCTTATTTCATGAGTGTCTGCATCCTAGAGCTAATAACTAAGTATGGAAAACTCTTAAAACATCATCATCATCCAAAATAGATACATGCCTCAAAGACTAGAACAAGTAATGTAAATTAAAAGGTAAAATAAACAATATCCAAAATCTCTCTAAAAGCATATGCTGGAAACCAAATGTTTTTATCAACATACCTATGATCCTACAGGAAAGTGTTACTGGCTCTCCATCTTTCACAAACATGGAAGTTAGGTGACTAACAATTTTTGGAGGAGGATCTCCACCCTTGCCCTTGCCAGCAGCAGCTGCATCCATGGCTAGATATATAATTTAATTTTTAAATCATCAAATTAAACTTCACTGTGAGCAAGACACTACAGAGTCATCATTATATTAATCAAAGGATCAACCATTCCTCATTATTATAAAATTGAAAGAATACTTACGAATAACCTTCAAGGTGCAAGAGGTCTCAGTGGAACCCTTTGTATTTGTTGCTTTGCAAACATAATTTCCTTCATCCTCTGGGAACACTTCATTAATAGTCAATGTTGCAATACCATTTTTGTACTTCAAGTCAATAACATCAGAGGAGCTCAAAGGCTACAGAAAAATTTAGATGAATATCAGTGATTGTTTTAAAAAGAAATTGATGATACATGGATTATTCATAAAATTGATAAGAAAAATTACCTGTCCATTCTTAAACCAAGTGACTTGAGGATCAGGGTCTCCCTTCACTGTGCACTTTAGGTTCAGTTGCTCTCCATCTTTCACAGACATATTTGATAGCTTTTCCGTAAATGAAGGTGGACACATCAGAGAGTCATCTGGAGGCACTATTATGGATTGAAAATAATGAAAACAACTTAGAAGAAATGAATCTTGATAAGATAGAGGATTTCATTGAAAAACAGAAACAATCATTGGAATGTATTACATGTTGTGAATGTGCAGAAAAAGAAAATGAGACTGTTGGTAATGAATGTTTTAGGGCAGACTGAATTCAGATGGCTGTTTTATGCTGGTTGGTAAAAATGTAAAGGATGAACTGAAGTTGAATGCTATAGTTGAGAATTAAAGTGGTTTTAAAGGGAGAGGAAGACAAAAAATAAGCTGGTCGAAGGTGGTGAATGAAATTCTAAGGAGGAGAGATGAACTTACTACAGAAAGTGTAGCAATGTATGGAATTGTCTGAGGCATGAGAAGCATATCATGATTGATATGTGAGTATGCAATGCATGTATAATTATATATTTAACATACATATTAATTCTTTAGTTGCACTCCTTGATCGAGATGGACTACCAGTATCTAGTTTGGCACCATATTTCTTGATAGGCCTTCTTTCTGATGTTTCCAGAGCTTCAGTTACAGCAGATGACTGTGAAAAAAAGAGTGAGTTAAGGAAGGTGATAAACTTGATATTATAAAAATGTGACTGAACCTAAAATTACTGTTTAGTGCTGCAGATTTAAAAATTGCTAACACAAGAAACTTACAGCAAAAATTTGCTTGGAAAACTTGCTTATCATTGGCAACTACAATTATGAATACGTTCATCACAAAATATACTTCATTTACTTGATGTGAAATTGTTCTCTCACAATGATACAAGGTTTGACACACAGAATCTCATCCTTAATAAGACATCTTTTGTAAGACTATCATAGCTAAATATCAAATAGAAAAGGAATGATAGGAGAATGAGTAACAATTTTACCATTCTCATATTCACTGATAGATTTAACTAGGACTAAATCAACTAGGAAATTTATTATCAATCCAACATCTGAATAAAGTTTTACCAATGGAAATCTATTTGTACTGATAAAACAGAAATGGAAGATTAGTAAAATTCAAGGGTTTAACACTATCAGCTTTAGTGTACACATATTTGGAAAGATTATGATGTCATATTGTTTGTATGTCTTCAAAATTCAGTGAG
This sequence comes from Ladona fulva, assembly GCA_000376725.2. Classification (NCBI taxonomy): domain Eukaryota; kingdom Metazoa; phylum Arthropoda; class Insecta; order Odonata; family Libellulidae; genus Ladona; species Ladona fulva. Next base: position 69,269 of record KZ309460.1, read on the forward strand.
ATTAAAAAATAGCATAAGAACTTACCTTTAATGTGGTTTGCTGGCTGGATGAGGCATATTTGCTAGTACTGCTGCTGGAGTAAGAGCTGCTCTGATGACTACTGGTGTGACTGGTTCTCACAGTAACAGGAGCAGGTGGAGCTGGACGGCTAGGAGGCTCAATGTATCTGCGATCTGCAATTCACTCAATGTTAATAATGGAGTTATAGTATACGATGACAAATGCAAGTTGAGATGAAACTTTTTAAGTCAGATAAGAAACTATGCTCATACTAACATTATAAGCATAACAAACATCTAATCAGCCACTTTAGTATTAAACTAAAGAAATAAAAGAAACTAAATTACTCAAGGCTCATCATTAAAATTGTTGAATGATAGATAAATGAAGAAAAGCAGTAAGAGGGAAAAATGAAAAGACAGTACTACAGAAGAACATGGAGAAATAAATTCATTATATCCTTGAAGAGTTAACATTATTGGGTATTTTAGTAAATACTAGGGTTAATATGGGTGAGTTACCTCCAGAGTACATCAAGTTATGAGCAAGCGCAGCTTGTTCAGCAGTTTCTCCAACTCCTACAGATGAAAGAGGAAAATAAGTAACCTCTAAAAAGTTTTAAAATTAGGTATAAACTATGTAAATAGCTTTGCTTAAATAATTCTAGCAATTTACTGGTGCAAGAAATAAGCTGTGGTGTAAATTGTAATCAGTGATGGAAATATTATTAAAATTTTAATTAGGGGATCTACAAAAGAAATACTAAACTCTTGATTTATAAAATAATAAATAAATATAAAAATAACAAAAACTTATGAATCATTCCAATATTTTTGATCGTCAGAAAGCAATATTTTTCCTAACCATAAAATTACCAAAGTTTAAGCCTGTACTATAGTAGCAAAATATAGTTTGTTAAATTAGATTAACTGCGTAAGAAAATATTTTTGTGTGTATTATTCTTATTGAATAATTTATTAAATGATAATATTTTTCAAGTATCAAAGGAAAGTTTCCTTAATGAAAAGAAAGATATAATGTAATTCGATAGCTCCCAACTGATCTACATTAATAAGTTTCTTCTTCCTCTGGCGCTACAGTCCTCCATTGACTTGGCCACATTAATAAGTTTACATTATAAAAATTACTGCTGAGTATTCTTTCCTATACAAGTCACAAAGTACTATTTAATCTTTTCATAAGGCACAGCCTTTATCATTTTCCACAATCAAGTAAAAGTTAATGAAACAGAAAAAATCAACTATATCAGGGATGATTTACATTATTTAATGGCTTAACACCAAATTATGAAGTGTGTGAAATTTATTTGTGTTAGATTTCTTGTTAATTTTGTTTTATGTCTAACAATAGAATATTTAATATTATTAACATAGTTAAACATATTTTTAATTTAATTTTATTATTCCTTATCTGAGATAGTTGAAAATTTAAAATTAATTCCTTTCTATTCAGTTCACATAAGAGTGTATAAACCCATCATGCCTACCCAACATCCCATTCAATTTCCATCACTGTTTAAAAGCAAAACTAATTTACTCAACCATAAGTTTTATTCTACGTAATATCATGCAAGCCTCAATAAAATTACCACTAACATTAGTTTAATACCACACCTTGATATATTAACTACTTAAGAGCTTTACTTATTGTCTCTAGTAGATGATTTTCTTTGTAGAGAATTAAAATGATACATACTCGTTAAGTTAAGAAGCAAATATTATATCACACTTCTTTACTATCTACTTAATCATTCTTCAGTCTATAGTAATTGCTTTCCCTGCAGATAAATTACCATTTAGGCAGCAAATTCTTTGGATATAACATCCCATCTTACCTTCAACGATGACAACACAACTTGTTTCATCTGACCCATGTATATTAGTGGCCACACAGCGGTACTTTCCAGAGTCTTCTGGTTTGCAATCGACTATTTCCATAGTAATAACACCATCTGCATGAGTCATTGTATATTCATATCTGGTAAGCTCTCGCCTTTCCTTAAACCATTTCACCTGCATAAAAGAAATTCATAGTTCCCTTTAAATTACATTTCACAATCTTGACAATATATTAATTATTATGACTTGATAAATGCAGCTAATTTATTTCTATCAGTCATTCTAAAAATAATTTTTAAATTTATCTATATTCACTTAATGTAGAGTAAGACATTAAGATTTAAGGATTATGAAATTAATTAATTAATTCAGTTCTCTTTTCATTAATTTAAATCCGTGAATCACTTCTTCACTGCAAGAGGGTAGTTGTTTGATTCTTTTTTCATTACCATAGAATTTATTAACAATATTTTACCGTAGGAGTTGGTTTTCCACTGAGACAGCATAGCAGTTTGCAAGTTTGGTGAATTTGCATAACACGAGGCCGCAACAAGAAGGTAAAGCATGGAGCACATTCCTTCTCCTCTTGCCAAAGAGAGTATCCAAGAGGTTCTCTCCTCCTTACTGGTTGTGCAGCTTCTGGACGGTACCGTGGAACTTCTTTTGGAATAGCTGAATTGTAAAAAGAGAAAAAAATGTAATGTATTTAAATTATAAAAAATGTAATGTAAATTATGCAATTAGAAACTATTGGAGTTGAAGATAAATATGAACCCATTGCTGTCATGTTCTATTGAGAATATTATCTTAATTTAATATATTCAATAGGGGATCTCATCTTTCAAAGGCAAGGAATATATACAAAATAAAATGTTGAACAATATATATCTATTTTATTTTCTATGCACAACATGATTGGAAGGATATTTTAAATGCTAAGATCTCCCATAATTATCTGCTTAAACAGAAAAAATCTAAGGATATAATAGTGTTTGGATGATGAAATATAATAAAAAAACTACTTACGTTGAACGTTTAAGAATACCACCTCTTCTCTGTAGCCATAGTGGTTCTCTGCTCTGATGACATACTCTCCTCTGTCATCTAATTTTACTCGGTTGATTATGAATGTATAGTCATCACCATTGTATCTCTTCATGAACTTGACACTCTGCCTGAGTTCTGCATTGTTGTGGAACCATGTCAAAGTAGGTGTAGCAATGGCTATTACCCTGCATGAGAACTTAGCACTCTGGCCTTCATATGCAAATGTGCTCTGGGGTTTAATAACAAATCTTGGTGCTGCCTGTCTTCGGTCTGTAATAAATGTTAAAACAAGATAAATTAAGACATAGTCAAAATAATGTTTTCTTTTGCTTGATTTAGTTTATAATGGCTGTTTACATACCAAAGTAGGTATCGTGGATTTTGTATTTCTCAACCAAAAGCTTCCTGAGGGAGCTATACTCAGAAATTCTACCAATAGGCAGGACAAAAGCATCCCAGTCTGGGTACTTGGCTCTGATTTTGTCCCTGATGTTAGCGTATCGACTTTGGCTGATAGGTGATGTGCGGTTACTATGATCTCCCGTTAACCAAGCATGCTGCAGGCATTCATGAGCTGTCATACGTTTCCTGAAACATGATGATTTGTAAGAATTATTCCCTCACCGAATATAACTACTTTTCGAGACAATAATTTTAAAATTCTAAACTGAATATGATTAATGACTAACTCTTTGTTCTTCACAAGCAGTCTCCTGATGAAATCTTTTCCTTCTTCAGAGACAATTGAAAATGCTTCCTCATCGAAATCCCAATCACATGCTTTCACATTTTTCAGGGTTTCAATGTCATTTTCGCCTGCAAATGGTGACAAACCACTCAATCTGTAAAATAAATCATAGTATTGAAAATAAGTTAGTTTCTTTATTCCTCAATTTAAAACTCATCTTGGATATTTTTATTGCTTGCTTACAGAACATAAGCCAGCACACCAACAGCCCACATGTCTGTGTAAAAGCCAACTGGTTCACGTTCAACAATTTCAGGTGCAGCAAATTCAGCTGTTCCAGTAGATATCTTAACTACTTCATTTGGATCAAGTTTTGTTGCCAAACCAAAATCTATCAGTTTGACATTTGTACTATTCCTAGTCTGGCACATTATATTTTCGGGCTTGATATCTATAAATTTCATAGAGAGAGGAAAAAAATTAGATTGGTTAAGATGTATGAAAAATCTCTTTTCATATGATGCATTAGATACACACCTAAATGAATGATGTTCTTTTCATGCATATGCTTCACACCTTCACAAATTTGTCTCATGTAATTAATGACTTCACTTTCAGACATAGTGTAACCTTCAGCTGTGATACGCTCAAACAATTCACCTCCAGACAAACTAAAAGAAACAATAGAACAACCCATCAGCTTGCCTATATTAAAAAACTACCACAAGGGAGAAAAATAACTGATGAACTCAAAACTTACAATTCAAAAATAAGAACCATTTCATCATCATCCTCGAATGCATCATGTAAGTTTATCAGCTTTGGATGGTGAAGCTGGTTCATGATATCAATCTCTTTCCTAATTAGTTCTTTTTCCATCATGTGAGATACTGGAATGAATTTTGCAGCAAAAATGTTGCCAGTTTTCCTTTCTCTACATCTGTGAACTACACCAAAAGCTCCTGTTCCGATCTCTTCAAGTATGTCATAATAATCATAGACACTACTTGTCTTAATATCTACTGGCTGAGGAACATACTTGGAATAGATGTCAAATACTGGAAAATAAAATTAACAAGGAATTCAGAAATAAAATTTTCAGTTACCTTCTCTCATACATTTATTAAATTTGAAGCTTCACTTACCATATTGATCATAATCTTTAACTTTATCATCTGCCCGGCCTCTGATTTTCTTTCCATGTTCATCAACTGAAAAGCAAGAAAAATAGATTAGTAAAATTAAGAAATGACTTGAGGGAACTAAGAACACAGGTGAATGAACTCCAGCAGTTTAAGGTGTCTTACCTTCATACTGTTTCTTCTTCATGACCTTTTTACCAGTGTCTTTGGTAGTGATCAACTCTGAAACAGCACTTGGATCACTTCTTCCATAAACGTTTTCAGCATATACGCGGAACTCATATTGATGTCCTGGGCTCAAACCAGTGATAGCCATGGTATTAAACCTAATTAAGCATTGAGTGAACGAAGATAAGGTAAATTTCATAGAGTAAATAATTTTATACATAATGAATAGCTATGAAAGTATAAGAATGAATGATGGATAGAATAGAGTCAATAAAATAAATTCATCTAAATGAATATCTACATTTAAAATAGAAACCTAAACATCTGAAATAAATATTATCTATTTTCATTTTACCATGAATGTTAGACATATCATCAAATCAAAATCAGGCAATCTATTTTCATGAATTAATTCATTCTACATAGCTGTTTATGAAGCCAGAGCTCCAGAAAAGAGATATATCTCTACTTTATTTTCTGACTGCAGTTAAAATTAGATCTGTACAAATATGCACTGTGGTCTCCATCATCAAGGTAGGAAGCTGGCAGTTTATTAATGGTATATCTAGGAGTTAGCTTAATAATAATAGTTGTAAGATGTGTAAAGGGATCTTGTAAAGGGATAAAGACAAATCCTGATAACATTTGGTATACCACCGGGTTAAAGTAATTAGAATTGTATAATATGCAATAGAATTCTTGTAAATTCAAACATTATTAATTTACAATTTATTTACCTAGTGTTTCCAACTCGAATCCAGCTTGTCATTGGATGTTCACGTTTTTCAACCAGGTAATTAGTGATGTTGCTGCCACCATCCCACATAGGTGGTTTCCAGGTCAAAGCTAAGGAGTCATGTCCAATATTTTCAACAGCTGGGAACCGTGGTGGATCAGGGCGATCTAAAGGAAAACAAGTTGTTTGTTATAACTACTGCGTACAACACAGACTTTCTTCATTATGTGCCATATTAGCTACTTTAACCTTCATACTAATGGAGTTGCAGGCGCATTCCATATTTAATTTTTTGTATATACTTTTTGGTTTGTTTTGATTTAGAATGAAATCCATTTGTCATTGTCATCCATCAGTTTTTGTTTTACTTCTTAATGTAGTACAATCTAAATCATATGATACCTAGTGCTTGTATGTGGCATGTAACTACACCCCACATTTGTACCTTATGTAACTTAGAACCCTTAATACAAAGAAGGTTGATTATTGAAACCAATTGGTACTTGCACTGAATAAAATATATTCATTGCATTAGTTTTACCACAAATTTCATGGAAATAATATGAAATATATTAATGACTTTTGAGATTCACTTGATTTTAGAATATAAGAATTCTAGTACAATATTTATCTTAGGATTAACAGTAGCAATGAATATAAACATTCAAAAGTATTTACACTGATTGACTATCTTGATAATGTAGATTTCAAATTCTTGTTCAAGATACACTTAAAAATTTAGAAGCCTCTTGTTTTCATTCCTACATAGCAAATAAACTTACCACTAATCTGGATTTTGATTATGGCTGAATCCATTCCAAGATCATTTTCGGCAGTCACTCTGTAAGGACCACTATCAATCTTGCTTCCATCTCTTATTGTAAGGATGGCATGTCTTTCCTGAAATGAAATGAAAATTGATGTACCTCTTGTTTGTTTTTACTTAGACTTTATTTCATTTATGAGCTAACGTGTAGGCAGCTTTCAATCTAAAGCCATACCTTCCTCTCAACAGCATAGTGTCCTCCAGATTCAATAGTTTCACCTTCTCTCACCCATGTTATCTTTGGTTTTGGTATGCCAGTGAATGGAATCTTGATAACAACATTTTCTCCCTTATCAAAGAAGGCAGTATCCCTAAATCTTGGAGGAACATTTAGTTTAGGTGGTGCTGGAAATGAAGAGGAAATATTAGATAATTGATAGACATTGGTATTTTGATGATATAATATAACAATAAACTGAATTATGGATAGCCGACAAAAATTTACTACCATTTTAAAATCATAATGATATGTATATAATAATATCAACTTACTCATAATGACAAGCTCTGCTCTTGTGGATTTGAAGCCTCCCTTGTTTGCAGCTCTGCAGACATATTCATCAGCATCTTCACCATAAACATCATGAATAACCAGAGAATAGGTCTCACCCTCTTGGAGCATACGGTATTTTGATCCTTGAGTGATCTCTCTTGCACCCTTATACCTGATATTCAATGAAATAGCAATAATAATTGGAATAATAATCAAGCCCAAATATCTTGTCATTTTGAAAAAATTCAAAGAAGTGAAGTTCAAAATATTTCATTTGTTTAAATACAAAAATATTCCATTTTGAATATTGAGTGATTTCCTTACCAAGTGATAGTTGGTTTGGGAGTACCAGTGATCTTGCATTGGAATTCAGCATTCTTGTATTGGATAGCCATTGCTCTCTTAAGAGGTTGTACAATCTCAGGAGGTTTGGCAGCTACATAAGATTAAAAAATTGCATCACTATAATCATCAATTTATTTGTCATTATTTATATTTACTTGCTATTTGATGTGATTGGCAGCAATAAGCATCCTTCTTGTTACATTTTGATATTCGAAGTAGCATAAAATATTTAACTCATGCTCATTATTAACCATACTTTTAATTTTGGCATTTTTAAGATACAAGAATTTCTTAAATGCATGTTTAAGCTCTCCAAAATATCAATTTATAAAACACAAAAAAATTGAATTGATATGGTAATTGAAACTGAAGGTATGAATAATCACTAAATGCAAAAAATAGTGTAAATATTTTTGTAGGAATAATAATTTTTTCAAATAATTCAGACTGCTGAAAAATCAGTTAGCGTTTGGCTTTGTAGAAGAAAAATACATGCTAGACTGCCCCAAACCTGATGATGATGATAAACACACTTTATACAATTTTATTTGAAAGATAAATCTGTTATATTGCTCACCCATTGGGTCTTTGATCTTCACAGAAGTAGATGCAGTTGATGGAGGACTGAGTCCAGCTTCATTTTGAGCAAAGACACGGAATTCATATTGTCTGTCTTCAATTAAGTTGCTAATATTAATTTGAGGAGTGATGCAAAGAACAGCATTAACACGTTGCCATGCCTGTGTGCCAGCCTCTCTCTTGTCCACCCAGTATCCTTGGATTCTAGATCCTCCATCAGATTCTGGTTTGTCCCATGATAGGTTGACAAAGTCACCACCAACCTCAATAACCTTGGGAGTTCCAGGAGCAGAAGGTGGATCTGATGTATGGGAAATGAGATACAAGAAAGCAGTCTGTGATCATCAATTGATCATTAATGCCACTTCTAGAGTATAATAATATTATTATCTATTCTAACATATCCATAACAGAAGAAATTTTTGCTATGTCCTCAGGAGCATAAATTTTGAAATTTTTTATCAACTTGATTTTTCATTTAAGGATTATTGGAAGATAATAAATTATTTTCATTCACAATAAAATTTAATCACTAAATTTATGAAGAAAATTCCCTCATTTCAATGAAAGCAAATAATATTATTTATTATTGAAAGAAAAATCTCTTCAGCCATTACCATAAGGAGCCTTTGCTTTGATAGGATTGGTTCCCTCAAGAGGTGGACCCATTCCATTCTCATTAGCAGCCATTACTCTGAAGAGGTACTCTTGGCCTTCTGTTAGACCTTGAACAACAAATGTAGTATCTTTACAGAAACTTGAAACTGTTATCCAATGAGAGAGGCTGATGTCACGCCTTTCAACTACATAGTGAGTGATCTTCATGCCACCATCATACTGTGGAGGCCTCCAGTTGAGAGTACATGTATGTTTAGATATATCAGAAACATCTAGTGGTCCAATTGGTGGTCCAGGTAGGCCTAAAAGTAGGTAAATTAAAGAAATATAAAAGTTTGGTAAAATAAAAATGAGTGAAATATTATCCATAAATTAAAACTGTGAATTTGGCTCTTTAAGTTTATTTCGGTTATTGAGTATAAGTTATCAATTAAATTATTCACACTAAGTTATCATAGGTTTAGTAATCTTTTTTCAGTCACATATTTATATTCAGGGCTGACGATAAAGTAATTACGCTAATCATCTCTGAGTGCAGGAATCTGTGGTGCAACCTCCTTTGCAAATCAGAAGGAAAGGTGAATGCAATCAAGTACATTATTGAATGATTGTAGGCAGTTTGACCTTATTACATGAACATCTTATATTAAATTAGAATAAAATTTAGCTCAGATATTGATATACATGGAGTGTCATGCTTTAACCCTTACAATAAGTATAATGTACAGAAGAATATAATCCACAGCAAATGTTTGAAAACAGAAGGAAGCAATATTACAGAGCAACACAATGGAATGTAATTATTGCCAATGGTACAAATAAAATGCATTCTGCGATTGAATTAATATTTAAACTGTGACAATTGAAAAAAGAAAAGAGGTAAATTTTAAGATACAAACCAGTAATGTGTATGGTGAATGATGCAGACACACTTCCACTGTCATTTTTGCAGGATAGGGTATAGTTTCCAGCATCAGACTTGTTGATTTCCTTGATGAAAATAATGAGATATTCATCAAAGACAGTATACTTGATGTGCGTTGTTTCAACAATAGCTTTTCCATCTTTGCTAAGCACGACTTCCATTGGTTGATCTCCAGAGTAAAATATTTTGACTTTGGTATTGTCTCCCTCAGGTAAGTACAAGTCACCTGGCATCCTATCAATCCTTGGAGGAGCTAAAAGAAATTAATGAACAAGTGTTGTAAGACACCTTAAGCACTTATCATTTGTTAAAGATTTACAACTACATAATTCTTTAATTTACTTACATCCTATCTTTAGACGTGCTGAACAAGTGATAGATCCAACTGCATTGCTAGCTTCACATACATAATCTCCCTCATCTCCATCCCGAACCTCTGAAATAACTAGCCTGAACACACCATTGATTTGTTCACTTCTGAATCTGCCTCCCATTGTTACTTCTCTTCCATTCTTCAGCCAACGCGACGTAGGAGTGGGACGTCCAGAAGCCTCACATTCCCACACAAGCTGTTTACCCAAAGCAACACTAGTGGTTGTTAGTGGACGCACAAATTCTGGTTTGATTCCACCTTCCACTTCACAGATCTTAACTGGAGTGGTACATGAACTAGGCTCACTCTTTCCTGCAGCATTTACAGCAAATATGCGGAATTCATAGTCACCTTTCTCAATAAGGTTTAGTACAGTATATTCTGTGTCTGTAACATTATAGTCATTGCACTTTACCCAGAATGCACCTCCAACTTCTCTCTTTTCAATAATGTAGCCAGTAATTCTACTACCACCATCTGATTTGGGAGCTTCCCATTTCAGATCAACATAATTCTTGCCCACTTTAACCACTTTTGGTGTGCCTGGTGGAGATGGTACATCAAACTTACTCTTCAGCTTGAATTTAGATGAAGGAGATGATGGTTTGCTGAAGCCAGCAGCATTCTTTGCCCTGACACGGAATTCATATTCTCTACCTTGCAAGAGGCCATGTACAATATAAGTGGTATCCTTCACCAAATAGTCATTGGCAATTCTCCATTGCTGATCTTCAACAACATCTCTGTACTCAACTTTGTAACCTTGAATTCTAGCACCTCCATCATGTCGTGGGCGGTCCCACATAAGAGTAATGTTAGTACTATCCCAGTCCAAGATTCTGGGCTGGCCTGGTGGATCTGGCACAGTGAATGGGAACTTAGCCATAATGGGAGAATCAGTTTCCAAGGGCTCACTCAAACCATATTGATTTTCAGCCCTAACTCGGAAGTTATACTTCTTATTTGGCTCCAAACCAATCACATCATAGTGGCAGCCTCGTACAAAACTGCTAACCTTCATCCATAACTAGAAAAGGAGAAATATAAAATGGTTGACATAAACACAAAATTCATTATATACTTCTATGCTACTAACTAAATCGTGAATAAGAGGCGACTTTTATTCTCTTAATTTAAATCATCTCTTTGAATACAAAAACAAATTGCTATTTTAACCTATTTCATAAGTACTTATATAGACATGTTATATTTAGTAAATTTTTTATAGTTAATATGAATTTACTTAAATGTGGATGATGAAAATGAAGTCAAGCTTTTAATTATAAAATTATGTTTTTCCTAATATACATCAACTTTCATTCATCAATTACCTTTCATAGGCTTAGCTGCAAATACATTAGATGTGTCACTTGGTTTACCTGGACCAGCAGCATTCACAGCTGTTACTCTATACTCATATTGGTGTCCCTCTGTGACTCTATCATCATAGTACTCTAGATGCTGAAAAATTTTGTCAATACATACATAAGTTTTTGAGGATACATGAAATCTCCCTAAGTATTTTGATATGATTTCAGAGATTGGATTTACTTCTTAGATTTAAATAAACAAAAAAAGAATATTTTGCATTTCCAATGCTGCAGCAACATTAACAACCAGTAGTTGGTTACTCTACACCGTATAAACCTTGATACTGAAGTTAAATCTTACCTTGGTTGGTTCCTTTGTAAGCTTAACCCATCTGCCAGTCATACGATCACGCCTCTCAACTTCATATCCAAGAATAGGTGATCCACCATTGCTGATTGGCGGAGTCCACTTGATCTTGATATGATCCTTATCACTGTCAACAGCATCTGGTTTCCCTGGTCTTCCAGGAACATCTTAAAAAAAATGATGTCACTATTATATGCAGTACTACATTTACTTTTCCTGAGCAAATTATAAATGTGCATGAGAATAATTTTCATGGAATATTTAGTATTATTAGAAGTATTCCCTCTAAGGAAAGATGTACTTAAATAAGGCATTTAAATTGTAGAAGACATAGTTGGTGATTTTCGTGTTTTGAACAAATCAAAAATAAGAATTACAGTTAATGTTAAAAATTGTTTGAAATAATAAAAAACCTGAAATAATCTCATAAGATTAAAGAATGAGTTTCTCCACATATATTCAACACTATTATTGTTTAATTTATTACAATTTGTAATATCTGTAGATAGAGAATAAGCCTCTATATACTATAGATAAACTATTTTAAAAGTTGAGTGTAGCTTATGTATTGGCATAATAATAATAATATTCTAAGAATGTAAATAATAAATTGCTACAATGTAAAAAGTGATTTCAGTTAAATGAGTAAAAATAAATAATGAATTAATTTCTCAAATATTGCAATGCAGAAGGGACTAAAAGTAAGATAGAGAGAGGGAGAGCAAGTTAAGATGCTTCCCCTGAAAGAATAAGATATGGCGTCTAGAGTGATGATTTGAGTATTTTTTCATAACTTAATCAGATGTAAAGGATTATTGTATTTATCAGTGCATAACACACTTTTTTCCAAAGCTTTAGGGTCTAAATTCTGTGTGAGTATTATATGGGTGTGCAAACTTTTTTTTGAAACTCAATCACATAAAACTCATTCTTACTATCTTTCCCTATTTTTATTTATTCATTTGTATTTAAAATTAACTCTTCTTTTTAAGAGCTATAAAAATGCAATAATGATAAACACTTAATGGGTTGCACATGTTTTAAAAGACTCAGTCAAGCTCAAGCATTAATGATTAAAACTATTTGTATCACAATGATTTGTCTGCGCTTTCGTATACCTTGTAATTGAAGTATTTTCTATCATATGACAAAATATAGTGATTTTCTGAACAATAGTTACATTACTATGATTTTTCTTCCGTTTGTTGCTTTAATTTTTGAGAATTTGATGGTTCCTTATTGTAAAATTTATCTAATGATTTTCTTAAGATATTTTTAGTATGTATAGATGAAATTATAGAAAGATAGTTGAGAATCATTCAAATGTATGAAATGTGAGTTTAAATGATTGAATTCTTCAGACTCAGACAGATTTAGTTATGGGCTTGACTTTCATTTTAAATTTAGCTTGTCTTTGCAAATGATTTCTGCATATTTACAAATGGTTGGGCTCTTAAGAAAAGAAAACATGGATTATTTTTGCAAGTCAGATTATAGGGAGTTTTGAGAATTAATTTCGTTGGGGTTGAAGTTCTGTCCAGCAACTTACCGAATTGGTTCTTGGCTACAACAGGCTTGGCAGTAACAAGTGGATCTGACCTTCCCTGAAGATTCTCAGCAAATACACGGAACTCATACTTTGTTCCTTCGATCAAACGAGGAACTGTAGCATGGTTGTACTTGGGATTCACATATGCTACAGCAGGAACCCATCCACCTCCATGAGTCACATCCTTCTTTTCAATCACATATGCACTAAAAATGAATTTAGATTTGAAGATGAAAAGTTTCAAGAGAATAAAATGAAATTTTGCAAATAAGCTAATGACTGTTAATAGCTAGATAATTTAGTTAGCTGACCATTGTAGATAAGATAATCATTGTAGACTATACATGTATAAAAATATTGCTGTTTTACTCACGTTATTTCACTTCCACCATTGTCCTTTGGTGGTTTCCAAGACAATGTGACACTTTGAGCTGTTATTTCCTCATACTCAAGAGGAGCTTCAGGAGGTCCAGGACGATCTGAAAAATAACATTTTTCATAAAGTCAGTCAAAAACTCTCATTTAAAATATACTTCTGAAATTAAAAATAATACTCCTTCAATAATCACCTAAGACAACAACTTGGAATGATCCTTCATCTATTCCAGAGCTGTTCCTCAGCATTAAGTTGTAAGTTCCACTATCTGATCTCTTTGCATTCACAGTATGCACAATGGTATGGTAACCAATAGCTGTCAGAGTTGTCCTCTCATCAGTCTTAATAGGATTGCCACTTATAGTCCAAATGACTTCAGGTATAGGTTCACCAATGAAGTCAATATCAACATGAATGATCTGGCCTGCTTTGATGCGCACATCATTGAGTGGAGTCTTGATTTTAGGTGCCACTGGAAAAGTATTATTGATCATTATATTAGAAACAATTATTCCATTAAAATGGAAATTCCATTTTTTAAAGCTATAGCATTTGAAATAAGTCAACTCACAGTATCGTTCCTTAGCAGTCACTACATCTGATGGCTCACTAGGCTCACTTGGGCCAGCCTTATTCACAGCTATTACTCTAAACTCATAATCTTGTCCAGGAGTAAGATCAGGTACTGAACCCTGAAATGTTCGAAAACATCTTGCTGTTAAAAAAAATTACTCATACAATTCTTATAATCATACATAATGCATGCAGCAAGAAATGCAAAAATGATGAGGATCCATGTGTTGTTTGCATTATAGCAAAGAATATTTCATTTTTAGTAACATTCATTTTATATACCTTTCATGGTGATTTTTTCTAAACAATATCCATGAATTATATAAAAGAATTTTTTACTTAAAAAATAAGATTCAGTCAACAAAACAAATGATACATATTTCTTTGAAGAGTTTTAGCTGAAAAATAGTGTTTCAAATTGAATAACTTCATAACATCATAAATTGGGAAAGCATCAATAGGAGGTAATCAGATACTGGTATTTTTGCTAATCTCTTACACTTGTTTTTCCAGCAGGAGCACTGGCAGCATTCACCCAGTATGGGCTACCCTTTTCTTTCTTCTGGATGATATAACCAGTGATGGGAGATCCACCATCAGATTTTGGTGGAGTCCATTCCAAGTCCACATGATCTTTATCCCAGTCAGTGATTGCTGGTTTTCCAGGTGAATCTGGCTCATCTTTAAGATAAATTACATTTTATATAATATTTTACTGTTTCAATACCATAGCACTTATTTCAGTGATTCATCCTTCCACTTTTATTAAATTTTCACTTTAAAGTAGTAAAATTTAACTTACCAAATTCATTTTTGGCAATAATGCTGTTGGGAGCTTCTAGAGGATCAGATTCTCCAACACTATTTACAGCTTTCACACGGAACAGATATTCTTTACGATGAATGAGACGAATGACATCATGGCTCAAAGATAATGACATTCCAGCATCAGACCATGTTCCTCTGGAGAGGTCCATTTTTTCAATAACATAGTGAAGAATAGGACTACCACCATCATCAGCTGGAATTTTCCAACTCAGATGAGCACCTTCCTTTGTAATATCTGATATTACCATTGGTCCTTGAGGTGGTGATGGTCGGTCTGAAATTTAAAGTATTTTAATCAGTTTATTGAAGTAATATCTAGGCAAGAACATCACAGTATAAATATGCATGAATAATTATCATTAAAATAACAATGAAATAACTTGATTATGAAAATTACCCAGAACTGTCACATGTGCTGACGCTGAGCAAAAGCCAAGGTCATTTTCCAACTTGATGGTATATTTTCCAGTATCAGAGCGAACAGAGAATGGAATTTCAAAAACTGTTTCCTTTTCAAATGTTTGAATATCAGCCCTTGTACCAGCAGCTATGGGCTTTCCATTTACAGTCCAAGTAACTTTTGGACGAGGAGATGCCTCTATAGGGATGTTGTAACTGATCCTCTGTCCAGCACGCACAACCAAATCTTGAAGGAAGGTGGTGTCCATGACTGGAGCCTCTGTATGTAATTAATACATATTGCATTAAACATGAACTTTTTACTTAAAAATAATATTAATAGTACTTAATATATGTACGAAATAATTTTTATGATTCATGAATTTACAATTTAAGGCATTAACACTGTAACAAATATTGAGATATCTATCCCTTCATGTTTAATGAAAGGCAAAATTTCTTTTTAAATGGGAATCTACGAATGTTTTCCTTCAGTTCAGTTTCTCAAGACTTACGGAATCTTGGCTTAGCAATGACAGGTTTCGATGCTTCACTAGGCTCTCCTGGACCACCTTTATTGACTGCTATTACTCTGAATTCATATTCCTCTCCTTCTATTAGGTTAGGAGCAGTTCCCTTTGTAACATTTCCAGGAACCTCAGCAGCTTTTTCCCATGGTCTAGAAGTAACATTTACATTATGTTATAGAAAAATTCTAATTCACATTTTGTGAATTGCAATGATGTTTAAACTCAATTATTCCTTTCTATGTATTTGAAATACAAATACAAGAATTCAACTTTGATTAGCATTATAGCTATAATCAAGAAACCTTAACTAGTATCTATCTGACAATCACTCAAGTGTATTGTGTGATTCGTACAATTGTCAACAAAAATGGACATTTTTAAATCAACTGTTCAATGAATCAGAGAGGATATAACACTAATAGGTATTCACAATACTTTTTGGTAATTGAAGTAGAATTTTCATAAAAAAAAGATTGTAACTGTAAAACTGTTTTTTTTCTGTTTATAACAGTATTAGGGCTAATATCAGTAACAGCTTGATTCATTGAATTAAGCTCTTAGCATTCTCCTGAGAGCTTTAGTTTTAATAGTTATGAACTCATAAAAACAGCTAATATTTGAAATTTTGAATATACTTACCCAAATCTGGTTCTCTTTTCAATTATGTATGATGTAATTGGAGAGCCACCATCCTTCTTTGGTGGAGTCCATTGTAAGTCAACATGATCTCTATCCCAATCTGAGGAACATTGAAAATTCAACATTAATTACTAAACAAATACTACTCCAAATTAAATAAAGGAAAACTTTTGCAATTAAAGACTGAATAATAGTAGTAAAATTATTTAGTTAATTATTTAGTTATCTAAAATTTCTTTTGAGGAGATTTCTTTCTTTCTTTATTAAAATTACTTACCAACAGGTTCAGGAGTCCCTGGTTTCTCTGGCTTTCCAAATGGATCCTTAGCAGTGATTGGAGATGTACCAGTAAGAGGCAAAGATTCTCCCTGTTTATTCACAGCCTTAACTCTGAAGTTATAGTCATGACCCTCAATGAGGTAATCAACCCTGTGAAGATGAACATCAGAAAAGTGAACCTAAATAACTGCATGGTATGACATTTTATTACATTTTAAAGTAATGAAATAAGGTGATTTTAGAAAATCCAATGTATTATTAGTATGTATTAACTTCGTAAACTCCTAACATTTTCCTGTGACCATGATAAGCATAGAAAATAGACAATCTGATTCAAGGGTGAGATATTAGAAAAGGATGAAAAATGTTAGAGAATTTTACCTCATAGAAGTTCCATTACAATCACCTACTGGAACCCAGCGCATGTTTTCAGTATCCAACTTTTCCACAGTGTAATAAGATATTTCAGAGCCACCATCATCTTTAGGAGGCCTCCAGTAGAGCGTACAAGATGATTTTGTAATATTCTCAGGTTTGAGAGGCCCTTCAGGTGGT
>KZ309461.1:7439-19004 GCA_000376725.2 Ladona fulva
GGATATATATATATATATAGAACGAGTAAAAGTTGCTTGCATACTGCAAGCTTAATGTAAGATAGATTAACTTAGGCATTACACA
Source organism: Ladona fulva (assembly GCA_000376725.2). Classification (NCBI taxonomy): domain Eukaryota; kingdom Metazoa; phylum Arthropoda; class Insecta; order Odonata; family Libellulidae; genus Ladona; species Ladona fulva. The sequence continues at coordinate 7,525 of KZ309461.1, forward strand.
CCACTTGCATCACTCCGCCTTACATACACCGAGTGCCATCTACAAACTACATTACCCTAAACGAGTTATTCAAAATACGTCCTTAAGGATTGTCGTAGCATCGAACCTGCGTCTATGAGGACAAATATTCTTACGGCATATGATAGAAATCCCTATCTTCTACAGATATTGCGAATTTCAACCTTCTACCTGCCCGGGAAATACCGTTACGAATTTTCGAAAATTTGGTCATTCGAATGGTCCTCGGATCGAACCTGAGCATTTAGGGCAAAAAGCTTTACGGCATACGATAGACAATCATCAATTCTAACAACACCGTGAATTGCAAGTTTCTATCTTAACGGAAAATACCGTTAATGAATTAATGAACATCAGACAGATAAACTGCCCTAGCATCGAACTAAGGACCCTCCGGGTAAAAACCTCTTAGTATGCTATATATGTGTTTGTGCTCTTTCGATGTCGTGAATTTGAACGTTCTATCTTTCATGGAAGTAACCGAAATGATTTCTTGAAAGTTTTGCACTAAGAATTTACCTAGCATCGAACCTGGGGCGATCAGGGAAAAATCTTTTGCAGCAAACGGAAGATAAATAAATTTCCTAACGATTCCGTAAATTTCATCGTTCTATCTTTACGCTAAGTAAGCAAAATGAATTTTTGAAAATGCCCTCAATGCATTCTTATGGGGAAGTGGCCGTATTTGGGGCCTCCTAGAATCGAACCCATGATGCGTAGAATGGAAGTCCTCTTTTTTCCTACATGTCCAAACCCGGGACTTTACGGCAAGAATATCGGCGGCTCCGTAAGGCACTTCCTTCTGCCTCGCCTTTAGTATCATATATGTATATATATATCCGGAGAAGCGTCTATATAAAGAGACGAGTAAAAGTTGCTTGCATACTGCAAGCTAAATGTAAGATACATTAACTAAAGCATTACATACCTTTTGATCCACTCCGCCTTCCATACACCGAGTTCCATGCACCAACTTAAATAACCTAAACGAATTATTCATANTGGGGGTCGCGACCCACTGGTTGGAAACCACTGTTCTAGATAAACAATATATTTGCATTCACATAAGTAATAAATATCTAAGAAAACAACAGGGTAATATTTCTATGGAACTGTAATGCTTCAGTTTGTGAGAATATTTGTACCTCATTGGGTAGTATTAGCTGTTCCAGAACCATAGACGTAGGAAGTCGCATCAGTCTCTTTATAAAAAGTTGCCTTGGAATTAAGAAAGGAAGTAAATTTCGTATTTTGGGAACGATTTTTTATATGGGATTAAATAATGACATTTTAGGAATCATTGCTTTCCGAAGTCTTGCAGAACGGAAATGTGATCGACAGCAACGGATTGATGTATCGTACAATAAATTAACTTGCTTGAATATTTCTAATTAAATCGACGATTGTTTGGAATATGGGTGAAAGTATAATACTTTGCAATAAGGACAACATACCGTTTAAATGTACATGAAAATGCGATTATTTTCCGAAGCAAATAAGGAAAAGGAACGATCTCTTGAATTATTATAATTTGCAACTTTCAATAACTTGGCCGGAAGATGTATACCGATGACCGTGAATAGAAGAGGAAAAGAAATTATGCAATTACGTAATTTATTTGAATACGCTATTTCAAGTAATGAATATTCAGATTTTCTTCAAATCAGTTATTTGGTTATTATAGAAATGGATTTCCATTCACGCCAATATCTTTCCCTATTCTGTAATCAGAAAACTACGTCGTNCTCTTCTGAATAGATACTCAGTGGCTCCAAATACTTTGTAATCTTGTGTTATATGTTACTTATTATGGAACATTTAATCACATTCTGATTGCAGTGATTCAGTTTATTATCAAAGAATGAAGTCTTCGAAAAGTAATATTTTTCTTCCTAGTTCTGTTTAGATTAGATTAAATCAGATTAGAATTACTATTTAATCTGGAGAGGCTTTAATCATTGCATTGCACTTTTAAGGGCTCTAACCATCTATTTGGTGAAATCCTTTGAGAACCGTAGCTGTAAGTAAACAGCGACAAATGCCTTGAAAGTTCACAAATAGTTTCGAGGAAATAACGAAGGTTACATAAGTCGAAAGTAACGAGTGTTACAAAAGTGTAACGAAAGTTTCATATCAAATCGATCTCTATGAATAATTGTTGCAGAAAAACTGCATTTCAAAAGAGACTACTGTAGAGGAGGGATTAATTAAGAAAGCTCTCGGAATTCAATACGTTTGTTGAGGTGATGATTTGGTTAGAAATTAAAGATGAAAAATAAAATTAGAGTGGAAGGTAAGATACTTTAGAGAAACGTAGGACATGACGCACGAAACTTAAAGTCGATGCGATGGACGAATTAGAAGTTGACTGTTTGGAGAATAACTGTAAATTAAATTAAAAATAGCTGCTAATAAACAAATTTCCACCATTATTGTAGTACATGAATTTTTACATGAACATGACGATTCATAAGCTAGTTTCAGATATATGTGTTTCACGGTGATATTTGATTACCAGCGTGACTTTTAAGGCACTAAAAGATGAAATCACTAACAATTAGCGGAGATATTTCCGAGTGAAGTATTAGACAAAATACTTCTGCTCATTAATTAGAAGTATTAGATATAAAATACTTTTCTACTTCTAAATATTACAATTAATGTTGTGCGAATATATATTGAGTTAACACGTGATCACCTATCTATCTATACGAGAAGACTGAATAATATGCATGTGATTGTTATTGGTCAATAATGGCATAATTATAATCATATTTGGATGAGATTAGAGGGAGATTTCATAAAAATTTATTGGTTGTATGACTAAGTTTATTTATTTAGATCCTTTTTAATTTCTTTGTAACACAGAATATAAATAAAGTTCTTTAGTTCGACATTTAAAATTAATTGTTACAATAAGAAATTACCGAGGCGATACTACGGTGTCATTACTGTGTCAGCTGTTTTACCGCCATCTCCAGGAAGTTTTCGGTAGCGCCACTTCACGTTAGTTGTAGTTGGATGATCCATCATTAACTGCAGTTGAGAGCAATCAGAATAGCACGCGAATACGCCTACTTCTTTCTTTGGTCCTCCACTGAACTAGGCAATCGGGTTCCAGAATTCTCGGGTATGTAATTTCTCTATTCGTCTCCAAGCCAATGGATTTATCAGCACGCCAATACCTTTCCCTAATCCGTACTCAGAAAACAACGTCGCTCGAAAACGAGGTAACAGCTTGTGATAGAACAATGAGGTATAATCGCCAGAAGTGAGGGATGAAACTTATTCAAATTTTTTTGTTCCGCAAGTCGTAAAACATCTTTTCTTAGATTATAGAAACATTTCAGGAAATTTTGCTACTTATATTAGATTTGAAAAATCAATTTCTAGGAATAGTTATAACATCCGTGTGTTAGTTCCGCCAGATTTCACCATACCATTCAGTGCAGTAGCCTTTGATAATACAATGAAATAGATCCATGAAGTAAACGAATTCCGTTATGTTCTAGATCAGTGGTTCCCAACCTTTCCTTAATCGCGAAACTTTTTAGATTTTTGAAAGATGTTCGCGACCCCCTTTTCTTATCCGCAATATTTGATGATTAAAACACAAAATAAAGGGTTTGAAAATATATTTTCGGACTNCAAGATTTTCTTCATATCAGTGATTTAGTTATTATAGAAATTGATTTCCATTCATGCCAATGAAATTCCGCAATAAAAAAAAGTGGCTCCGAAACGAGATAGCAGCGTGTGAAAGAATAATGATGTCTAATCGCCAGAAGTAGGGAAAGAAACAGCTTGCACGAGAAGAGATTCCCTGAAGATTCCCAAAATCTCCCTCTCCATATCTCAAATATCAGCTGCTCTTGCAGTTGGCCGTATCATTTCTTACCGTGTCTTGTTACGTTTTCGTGTCACTCTGGCGATATCTACTCGCCGTGGTGGAAGGTTGGCAAGGAGGCGGTGGAAGGGGACGCAATCTGCACGACTGCAGAAACGTCATTTTCCCTCTGAGGTTTTTCCCGAAAGTCTTGGACTGTGACTTGACATAAAAAGCTGTGGACATACCTCCACATTTGGCAAGATTACTCATAATGAATGAATCTTACGAATGTACATGAGTAATATTTGAATTCAATGATAAAGGGTAAAATGATGAGGCAAACGAAATATTGTTTGTCTATCGCATCTTACTGCCAAATAGCTCTTTAGCGAAAATGGTCAATATTTTTATGTTTCCTATTTTTTTTAACTAATGTGGTTCATAAGATGTATACAAAAAGACGTTTGCAGCATAGCTGCATCGAATGGTGAAAATAAAGCTCATTAATCTGTTAGTATCCCGTCATGGCGATGAAAAAGCCAACGGCCTGAAAACTACTTTTTCTGTGAAGTAAAGAAACCCCTTAAGGAAGGAAAATTAATAATACCAAACATCCCACATGTTGACATATCCATATTTCACTTTCCTGATTATATCCTTAGTTATTACTTCTTTTGATTCAATATAAATAGAAGGATTGTTCCTCGGGGGATTAAATTTTGTTGAGGATCCATTGAAAACAAGACGTGATACTTAATTGATTCATTGATTTGAATTTAATTGAATCCCGAAGAAAACTACAATAAAAAATGTTACAAGACATACTTTGGGGCACGTAAAGATAGTTCCATACAACGCAAACTCCGTGTTTCCAAACATAATGGTTTTATGACATATTTGGTGAATATGGTTTGTCCTTCATGAGGTAGCTTTAGATCACTGAACCATTAAGTCTATAATAAGTCTTATTTCGCCTTAAATTTCCTCGAGCATTATACCTCTCGTGCATTGAAAAGTAAAGGAAAACGGGTAAGGGTGACTTTGTGCAAGATGGTGCGCACCCAGGAAAAATCCCAAGGAAGAATGGACTTGAAAAAAGTCTGACGGGACCGGGAATCGAACTCGGGTTTTCGGTTATTCGGGATACTTTGTGGGCAAGGACGTTGCGTGTTCGTCCGCATCGCGGCATCGAATGGCTTGGAGAAATGTTCTGCTGGGATAGCTCAACGGACAGAGCACCCAACCGGCGATTGGGAGACCCGGGTTCGATTCCCGGTCCCGTCAGACTTTTTTCAAGTCCATTCTTCCTTGGGACATTGAAAAGTAATAAAATTGTACAGAGATGCTAATTTGAAAGTGTAACTACATCTACACTAACCACCAAAAAATTCTCTGCTAGTGCCTTTATTAGTACAAAAGCGACTTCTATATCACTATCTTTTACGGAAAAGTTACTTTTTATGCGTATTTTTAATGAAACATTTGCTAAGGGGATGCTGTCACAGACTGAATAGCTTCGAATGAAATCTTACTCGGAAAATAACTCGAAATATGGAAAAATAAAGTTTTAATAGGTTGTACGTTGTTGGAGAAATATGAGTCGGCTTCAATCAGAGTCTGATACTCTTTTTCTTAAAGTATCGTTAAAAAATATTCTCGATGGATGCGCCAGCGTTCAAATAACAAGTTTTTGCGACATAATCCAGAGGAGAAAGAGATTATAAAATTCTATGAATAGAGGGAAATGAATAAGATCGGAAGGTGCTCTTGTCTTTAGTAGTTGCTTATGTACCTTCTCTGTCATTGTGAATCTTCCTACCGGAACCAAAATCAGGAATTCAAAGAAAGATATGAGAAAATACTATTGTAATGTAAATTATTGTTGGTTGTTAATCGCTTTCAGCCAGACATTTATTTTACCTTAATTTAGACTATTTAAAATCAGATATTAGGCCGGGGGCGAAGAATTAATTTTTAATTGAAGTCCGCATGTAGTACCATTCAGGCACACGAGAAACTGTTAGGCCGCACTAGAAATAATCTCAATCAATTAAGCGTCGTATTCAAATATCTTAGAGTCGCAGTTTTACAAAGATGAATTTAACCGTTAAATAAATTTAAGAAGCATGTTTTCCATTTTATTTTCGATTGACATGAAAAACAACATTATTTAATCTACTGGATTTGTTTGTGGTACATAAAAAACACCGCATTGAACGCCCGAAAAGGCCGGGTTCCGTTCTCAGTGGTTTCTGAACATATGCTATTCACCTTTACTATAGATTCCTTTCAGTGAAATGAATAAAAAACTGTCGATCTTATTTTGTTTGAATGGAATCCTCTATTTCGTCTCTATGCTATTTTCCAAGCATTTTTACCTTAAACATATACTCTTAACCGAGTTTTTGTCAGATTTTCCAATTTACCGTTTCTTTCACTTCATCTCCTCTTTCCGATTCGCATATTTCTCTGAACGTACTTATTCTTGTGATCTTACTTCAATCGTCTTAACATGCAGTTCGCTTTTAGTTTGCTTCTGCATCACCCACCGTGTACTTCCTCCTCGCCGCTTGAGATATTTTTCTTTCCTTTTCAAGAATTTTAGCTACTTTGTTAACCAGTTTAGTTAAAACTCTTTAAGAAAAAACTTCTACGTCACTTTTTCGCCTCTGAACCCCTATAATATAATATAACACAACATTAATGTTTATATTGTATTTTCATTTTCTGTGTGTGTAAATATTTCTATTAAGTATAAATACTTTAATTGTATCTGAGTTTGACTTCCTTGTTATCTTTTTTCTCTTATTAACGGGTTAAATTTATATAGTTAGTCCCAATTTCGTTCGAAAAATAGTCGCAAGTATGTATCATTCTTTACCATTGGATCGTCAAGAATCGTAGGAACTAGCGTTACTTCATCAAACAAACGAAAACTTCTGTCGAGGAAATGAGCGCTTTGTATACAGTAAAGGATGAGAAATGTATCGAAGTTATGAAAGGTGTATTTAAGTTTCAACTGTCATAAAGAAAGAAAACATCACACCGCAACCGAAAGTCTCAAGATGAGAAGAGTTGGCAAAAACACGACTTGAGAGCTGGAGAAAAACTGATAATTATGTATTCTTTTTCGAATCTATATACCTATTCGCTATTCGCCTTTCATCTTAGTTTTCTATTATTTCACTATCGCGCACCGATCTCAAATGATATTTGTTTTTTGTAATATAATAGACGTTTAATCTATTTCCATGATTGATTTGTGCGTTATATTTTCTTTTTGGTCTATGATTATTTTTGAGGAAGATAACACAAATTGCGTAATTATATATTCACGTAATCTGTATTTTGTAAATGAATAAAATTTTTTCGATCCAATCATGTTTTCACTATTAAAAATAGCTACCGTTAAAATCTTGTTACGATGTCATTTTTATGCATCTGCAGATTGAAGTTTGTTGGTTTGTACAAAAATTCGTTTAGTGGCTTTTATTTCTCTGTCCATTGGTGAAGGTTTCCGGACAGCCAAGTGGGTTGAGCGATTGCCATGGGAAAAAGCGGTCCCCGCTTCCATTCCCGATGGAAGTCCGTATAAGCGATATTATTTCAGCTGCCGAGGTACCTTTAACAATACTAATACTATCCATATTTAACAAACTGGTAGACCAACTTCCAACTGCCACCAAATACATTACATTACGTCTACACTGTTTAGCTCACGTGTGTTTAACTTAACAAAAAGTTGTACTTGTTCAATAAAAGCCGTTTCAATAGAGTTAGAACTAGAATGATAACATCATTATGAGCACTGGCAATTCCCGAGATGCACAATCGCGGTATTTCGCCTCTGCTTTGCCTCCCTCATGCACCCAATTCAAAGCATTGATTCCATTTTCAATCTCTGTGACACAACAAGCGTAAAAAAGACCGCTGATTGAAGAGTATTGTGTGATGGTAATTTTCAGAATCTAAAAAGAAATTTTCTAACTTCTCCTTTGATCCTTTGAGGCCTTCTATAGATTTAAATAGTCTGGCTAATCAACTTCTACAAGCTGTATTAACTTTTCTATTTAGCAAAACGGAAGCTTTTGGTGTTCATTAGAGATTAATTCAACTCTAGCTTTCCTCCTGGGAAGACAGGTATTTACGAGGAAACTAGGTTAATCGGGTCTTAAGTACTCCACTCTTTTTTGGAAGAAGTCGAATTATTAGTAAACCGAAGTTGAATGCGTTTCTTTTTTTGAGAAAAGAGTGTACAGCGTATACCAAGAAAATGTTCATACGATATATTTAAAAAATCCATCGATATTCTCCGAAACGCATTAGCGAGTACCTCCTTAGGTGAAGAAGATACAAGCGGGAGGCGGTGCTTTCGAGTGACGCCGATCTTCTCAACTCGCTAGCACTTCGCCTCCCTCACACTTCTCTCTCTCATTAAAAACAACAGCCATCAAAGATTATATAAATCGGAGATTTAGCATTCCATGAATTCGAAAGTAATCGAATGAGATGATCCTTTTAAGGATGGAATTAAGAGGGCTACGTAGATGTCCACAGGAAACTTCTTCTTTATGAGAAAGAATTTGATGAACGTCCTTGGGTTCTCATTAAATCGGTGTAATACGTATGACTATCGAAACGCTTCATTTCAATAATAAGACAGCTATTAACGGGCAACTACATAAAGTGGGTCTTAGATCCTCTTTTTTGGAATATAGTCAAACCTCGGTTTCGAGTGTTTTACAGGACGAGCAAAAGTTTTTAATAAATTTTGACTTGATATACGAGCGAGGTCTTGTAATACGAACAATACATGAAAAACATATACGCTTAATGGTATTCAGCGATACTTGGTGGAGTGACATAATTCAAATATTTTAAAATATTTAATACAAAAACGTTTACTGGTTTCAGCGTGAGTTTACGCCATCATCAGAAAATGCTCTCACTTCCACCGAACTGCAAATTGGTTTCCTTCGACGTGAACAATCTTTTTACCAATAAGCCAGTGAAAGAATCTATTAGTATTGTGTAAAATATTTTACTTAACAATGACTTGAATAAGGACAATATTTGTGACATTCTAAACCTCCTTGATGTGTGTTTAAACCAAAACTACTTTCTTCTTAACGGCAATTATTTTATAGAACAAAGGACTCGCTATGGGTTCACCACTGTACCAACTGATTGTGTACATTTTTATGGACTTTTTTGAAAATGTTTTATTCAAGAGCAATTTTGCACCTGTACCCAATGTATTCAAACGGTACATATATGTTGATATTTTGTGTTTGTGGACGGGCACTAACCGTCAAAAAACCCAGTTTGTCTCTCACCTCAACTCCATTCATCCCTCCATCACTTTCAGTCACGCACTAAAAACTATTACGTCATTAAATTTCTTAGACTTTACCTTAACCATCATTGAATCTCGGTTTCCCTTTTCTATTCACGGAAAACCCACGTACACCAACCATGTGATTCCCGCTGATTTTAACCACCCCATCCCACAGAAAATCGTGGCTATCCATTCGTTAATCCGTAGACTCCTTCATAATCCATTCTCTCGAAAATTTAAACCACGAACTAGAATCAGTCTGCTATATTGCGTCCCGTAACGGCTGCCCATCAGATGAAGTCACTCCGTAAGAAACGAACAAATTTGGTCTTACGTGAAATCTTTACTCCACCATTTGATCACCAGGACAACTTGCCAAATGGTTTAAATTAAACTTAATTGATGGGTGTAGTTACAAATGTTCTAAGGTCCTCCAATCTGACTCGAAACTCGTTTTACACGAAAAGCAATTTGGTCTTGAAACAAAGTTCGTCAACGGATTTCCTTAATTTGTTTTCCCACATTCTCCCCCTCCCCTCCCGTTTCTACATATATTACAACGTCTTTCTCCTTTTCCTGTCAGTTCTGACGATGGTACAAACTCATGCTAAACCGGTATACGTTTTTATAAATTATGTGGATTTGTACAAGTTTTGTATTAAATATTTAAAAAGCGTAAACCAAACTGAGAAACTACACATTTCCTCAGTTTGGTTTACGAGTGTTAAAAGATACCTAAAAAGACCTGTGCTTCCTCTGTTTCTTCATGCAGCATTACAGAGGCTGTGGCGTCCTTGTAGATGCTGCGGAAAAGTTGGATGTACTTGGTGTCTATCCCTTGTTTCCCCAGTGTCTCCATTGTGGAGGAGGTACTTACCGAGTCAAAGGCCTGTGCATAGTCCACAAAGCAGAGTACTAGTGGCATCTCGTATTCGTTCATTCTGCTGATAATTTCTTGCAGCGTGTGGATGTGGTCCATAGTGCTGAATCCCTTGCGAAATCCAGCTTGTTATCCATTATCTTGTTATTCCAGGAACGCACCACTCATTTGCACATTTGTAGACTTCAAGAAGGCGTACGACTCTATCGATAGAGAATCTCTGTTCAACATCCTAGAAGAACAAGGACTCGATCCCAAAACACTAAGACCGATCAAACAGACATTGACAGACACTACTTCTAAAGTGAAATTCATGGGCGAAATTTCTGAGCCCTTCCCGATCAAAACTGGAGTACGCCAAGGAGACGGGCTATCCCCCCTCCTCTTCAACCTAGTTCTGAACAAAGTTATCATAGAATGGGAAAAAGAACTAAAAAACCAAGCATACCAGAAATCAATACGACTCGGACGACCTAAGGACAACACAGAACTGACATGCCTAGCCTTCGCAGACGACTTAGCCATACTCTCAGACAATGAAACAACAGCAACCAAACAGATAGAAGTCCTCAAGGAATGTGCAGAGAAAGTCGGCTTACAAATCTCCTTCCAGAAGACTAAATTCTTCTGCTCAAAATTAAATATCCAAAAATTGAACACAAAATACGGTGAGATAAACAGAGTCACACACTTCAAATATCTAGGTGAGATCCTCGAACCTACAGGAGGAGAGAAGATTGCACAGAAAACTCGACTACAGAAAATGAAGAGAGCATACGGCAAGACATACAATATATACAACAAGAAATGCATGTCCATACACACAAAGACCAGGCACTACAACGCAGTAATCAAACCAGAGGTACTATACGCAAGTGAGACACTTACACTCCACAGAAAAGGCAACATAGAAAACATTCTAAAAGAAGAACGCAAAATCATGAGGAAAATTCTCGGCCCAAAATTAACAGAGGAGGGATATAGACTACACTCTAGGAATACCACAGAGAAGATGTCCAACCTAGCAGCAAACATCAGAAAAAGAAGGTTAAAATTTTACGGACACATCAGCAGACTCCCATCGACAAGACTAACCAAGAAAGTAGTTACATACATACAAGGTGTCAAATCCACAATACCATGGATGGTACAAGTAAGAAGTGATCCAGAAAGGGCGCGAATAGACTCAACAGAAATTGAAGATAAAAACACGTACAGAAACAAGATAAACAACTGGAACGTGACATCAGAGAATGAAATCTCAAAGAAACCAGGGACAAAGTGGACGGAAGAAAGGAAAAGAATCCACAGGGAAAGAATGAGAGAAGTTTGGAAGGTCAGAAAGAACCGTAAAAATGAGTCAGAATGCCTTGCGTGATCCAAACAGGGTCTATACGCACCTAATAATAATAATA
>KZ309461.1:35377-51993 GCA_000376725.2 Ladona fulva
TATTATATTTACTACAAGTTTAAGTATCGGGTTTGCTTTTAACGTAATTTTTATAATTAGGCAATATAGAGGAGCAATTCTACACGAACCTGCAACCGCTAGCTGAGGAGCTTTATCAATTAGTGACCGAAAGATACATATTTAGATTCATCGTTTTTATTTATTTTATTTGTGAAATATTTTCTTATTAACATCATATTAAGAAATACAGTACCCACGTTATATAGGCCGTTCTGATACTGCGAGGAAAATTAGAAAAATAGATGCTAGAACAAGTCGTTTCAAGAGTTCATTTTTTCCGCGAACGATACGCGAAAGCAATGCATTAGTGGAATCGTGGCGCCTGCACCCCCTGCCACACGCCGAAAGGCGGCTTGCAGGGTACTTATGTAGATGTAGACCTTAGCTGTCAAAACACCTTTGATAATAATGCTACTACTACTTAAGTTTTAACTTCTCTGATCTAATCTAATAAATATTCCGTAAGTTAACCCTCAAGGGCGGTAGAACCCTTCTCGATTGACAATATTGATCATTTTCTTCTATTATTAACAAAATCGCGAGCCAATTCACCTGCCGCTCTGCTATAACCTTCAGTTATATTTAAATCGAAAAATCCCCTCATCGATGAAAACTTTACGGGTTTCCAACCGGGAAATACTTCTTCAATGAAATTCACCGGGAAAGCATAACATAATTTCTCTTCATCGACTTTACAAATGTTAGCGAAATTTAGTCTTCCCCGTTAAGGTGTAACCCATCTCTTTCCAAATTGGTTTCAAAGAGCAATATTTAAAGTATTTTAATCCGTAAGCGTGACATTTTGCTCCAACATAACAAAATCTAGGCATTCGTTCATGTTTTGCATCAAATCATAATACGAGTCTCTTATATCTCTTCTCTGATGTTTATTCCCAAAATTATAAAATATCAAAATAATTTTTTTTCGGGTCTTAATGTTTTGGCCGATTTTGCATCAAATTGTTTGCATGGAATTCGCTCATAAAGGTTTTCTAATTATTTTTTGTAATAGAGCAGCAAAGGTTTTGCAAGTATACCAAGTTTTGTTTTCCTCAATAGAATAAAGCCTGAGATAACGAGTCTCAAAGTTGATAAAAATCAATTTCGTACCGTAGAAGGCTGTGGTAGTGGGGATTGAACAAATGACGATATCTCGGCTAATATTGCACCGATGGATGTAAAACTTGGCCACTGTTCACTGAAAATATGAATAAATGTTCACACAACATTTCATTGAAATCTGTCGTGGTCGAGCGGGGCACTTCTCTAAAATTAGTCCTCTTGACATGAAATGACCCGGATAAGAGATTTAAGAGACTCGTATTATGATTTGATGCAAAACATGAACGAATGCCTAGATTTTGTTATGTTGGAGCAAAATGTCGCGCTTACGGATTAAAATTCCTGGCTCTTTGAAACCAAATTGGAAAGAGATGGGTTACACCATAACGACTTAATTCACGAAATGATTCCATCCTGATGTCATAAGACTCGAAGTTAATCAAGCAATAATGAAAATTAAATGACATAATGTAAAATCAGCAATATATAGTGTTCTAACGTACAAGATGTTGCCAACATCATCACATTCATTCCTAATTCTAGGGATTATATGCCTACGATGTCAAGTCTATATTTTTAGAGTTGATAAAGCATGCTCTTTCCTTTAAAAAATTAAAAGAGTTTAGAGAGTGTCATTTTTAGTAAATGTGAGCTGAATATACCCTATTTTTTGCGTTTTAACGGAATTCCTAAAATTTACACTCAATTTTCAAAATAATGGAAGACATTAGGAAAATGAATTTTTTTATTGAAAACCTTGTATGGAGTAGTTACAAGGCACGAAGCTTCGCGCTTTCGAGAGGTATACATATTGAAGAGGTACATATTGAATTAAGAGAATTGAAGAAATTTAAGATCGTGATTTTTTAAAGCTGAAAGTTCTTAAACCTTGGGCTTATTATTTTTTCCGTAAAATTATTATTATTATAAAACTCTTTATTCGGCGAGGTTATGAATTGCTAACAAATATTACTAAGAATCCCCGTCTCATTTATTCGAAAATACAGGGAAAATTTTTTCGTAAATGTGTTTTGGATACTCGTTTACGATGGCATTATTCTCTCTTGAGATCGTTTTCATTCGCTCCGCTACTTTGAGCTTTACCTTTTAGAGTCATAAAAAGCTGATGTTATTATCTGGTCGAATTACATATAAAATAAAGTATCAAATTTTCCATGTGAAAAAAGAATCGGTATGTTTTAATAAATTTGATTTTGGAAAAGGCTTCGGAAATTATTACAGTTTTTCCAGTTTCATTTGGAAAACAGTTATCTCTGGAGCCTTTCCCGTCGTACGCTCCAACTGCCACACGGATGTATAATCTGCTTTTGTAAGCGATTGTTCACTCATCATTCAATGATCATCCGCTTTACTCGCATTGAAAAGCCCGAGAATGCAGAATTAACCTCCGCACTTGAGATTTGAATATTTTTTTCGATAAATCAACCAGTATTTATCTCTCGAAAGCTGATTAATTGGAAAAACACTGGCTTCGATAGGATCGTGAAAGCCTCTTCAACCTTGATTTGCGCATAAAAATGAATTACTTGGGAGTTATAAAAATACGAAATTTTATTCGGAGCGTTTTTAATCAGTTATTTTTTAATGAATGAAAGCCAGATTATCGGATGAATAATTTTTTATCGAGAAGCTTCAAGGACATAGAGTTTAACATATGGATCGTCGAAAATTTCACAGATAACCACACTCTGTGTACTTTGATATCACGGGGAAATAATTTTCATATTAGTAACTAGAGCAATCATTACATTTATTATTAAACTTTTGTTTAGACGCTCTTCTCTGGGCTACAACCTTGGTGTGGTGGAATGGCTTGCGTGATCCTATGACTTAAAAGCTATATTGGTTAGGAATTTGTTTCTGGTAGTGTTACCAGTACCACTGAGTTCAATCGGTAGGGGTCAGATGAAAGGTAGTCCATGCAGCGTCTGTACCTCAGTGAGGCGGCTGCAAAGTCGTCTTACTTGAGTGGGGCGGCCAATATGAGTGATTGTGGCACGTTTAAAACACTTTATAGTGAGGCAAGGAGAAATCACCTCAAATAATTAGCTCATGGTTAAGATGAGTGATTATATTGGTAACGGCGCGTACGAGAGTCAGCCCTGTAGGAGGTGATGGGAGTAATTCCATCTCAGACGTCATTCCACGAAATCCACAAGAAAAAGTAGAGAGACCAAGGATGGGAAACTGAATCTTAGGAAATGGAAAATGGATATCGTATTTTTAGAAACGAAGAAGACCAATATTAACTATTATTATAATAGAGGCAAGGCGAAGATGGGGAAGAATTGGCTGAGTTCGATAAACATTTGTAAGAGGAGCAGTCTCTGTATCACTAACACAATATTTCAGCACCATAAAATTCGGAAACATGGAAAATGAAATGGTAAAACTAGAGACTTTCGAGAGACTGTTAAAAAGGATATAGGAGGTAAAGAAAGGAACTTACCATAAAAGAAGGATGGAAGAATATTAAAAGTAGTGTCAGGGAGAGTTCCCATGAATTATGAGAGGAGCTGAGCAAAACAGATAGGAAAACCATGGTTGACATTAGAAATGATAAATAAAGTGGAGGATAATAGGAGGATTGAAGTATAAATTAAAGAAGAAACTGGAAAAGTTCAGATAAGCTTTCAGAGAGGAAGAGAAACGAGGGGATGCAATTGGTACAATGACGGTACTTGTTGAACGAAGCCTTGAATTTAAAGAGATATATCTGTGTTTGTTTGTTCGATTTTGGAAAGGCTTTCGAAGAAGTGAAAGGGCCGCAATTGATTGAAATATAAAAGAACATAAGGTTGGATTTGAAAGACAGGCGATTGGCGTAAAATCTGGTTTTTAATCTCCGCGATGTAGAATAGCTGATGAGGAATCAGAATGGGCAGAGGTAGAAATGGAAGTAAGACAAGGCTGTCCTTTGTCACCATCATTTTTTTAACATGTAAGCAGAGGAAATGGTGAGAGGAACCTGGGAATAAATAGACCAAGGAATGAAAGTTGGTGGGGAAGTAGTAAGAACAATAAGATATCCAGACGATTAAGCTTCTGTATTCCGAAAGGGGTTTAAAAATTCTAGTAAGAGTACGAAAGAATAAGCGAGGGAGTTTGGTATGAAAATAAACGTAAAAAACTAAAGTAATTAAGTTACCAAAGCAAAGAAATTTAAGTTAACGATTAGGATTGATGGAGAAAGACTAGAACAGATGGATCAGTTCTCCTACCTATATAGTTTTCCTTCTAGGAATGGAAGTTGTACCAATTAAGATCGAAAAAGTATAGCATTAATTAAAGAAGTATTCGTAAAGCGAAGTAAACTGAAGATGAGAAGTCTAAAGTAAGGAATGAGTAGTAAATTAGTAAAATTCTTGTACTGGAGTGCTCTGCTGCATGGGTGCTGGATGGGTACATGGAAAATTTTGAAAGGAGGACATCGCAAGATCAGAAGCACTCGAAATGTAGAATGGAAGAAGTAAGTTCGTTTGAGAGGAAAACAAAATCCGAGGTACTAGAGATAGTGGGGGAAGAGAGGGTTTTAATTGAAGCCATTAAGCGACGGCAGAGGAAATGGGAGGATCAAATATTAAAAGGAGACGGATTGCTGAAGAAACTAATTGATGATGCAAACGAAAGAGAGGAAGACAAAGGCGAAAGACGTTAGATGATATAAAGCAGAGGTCCCTAACCGCGGCCTGCGAGCCGCATGCCATTAATTGTGTGCGGCCCTAGCCTCTGAGAAACAAAACCTTTCCTCCGTTATATACACAAGTAAAAGTGGCTTGCATACTGCAAGCTTAATATAGGATAGATTTAGTAAGTCATTGATACCCCCCTGCCATACACCAATGGCTGCTTGCGGTGACTTAGAAAACTAAATCCATGCGTTGGGTTTGAAGGTGACACCATTTTGGAAAATACCATATAGAGTAGATTAAGTAAGAAATAAACACACCGACTGCCATACACCACTGGCAGTGTACTGCGACATACAAATCGCCGAGGCTTATAACCTAACTACAGATACACGGTGATACTTCGGGGACACAACTTCTGGCCTTTCGTAACGAAACCTCGATTTCGAACGTTGCAGTCACCCATGTCTAATATTTTTGTTAAATTAAAGATAAATCAGCAAATATTCATTATGAAATTTCAGTTGGTAAAACTTAAATAAGTTATCTGCGGCCTCCTAACCCTTTCCGAAGCGATAATGTGGCCCACTGAAACTATAAGAGTGGGGTCCACTGATATAAAAGTAGGGATAAGTTACAAGAAACCTAAGAATGATAATTGGGAATATTAAGACACATGTACAGTGGATTACTAAAAGATCGGACGGGTATATAATTCTGCCACGTTATGTTATGCAGCCGTTGGTACAGAGAGTTCACAATCTGGCAAAACCGTAGGATAATTCCCCCCCAGGAATTGTAACGGTACTTGGGTTTCACAGAAACTCACACGAGACGATGGCCGCTTTATGGAAGATATGTTGGAAAGGTTTCATACTAAGAAAGAGCCTGATTTAGAATTTAGAAAATTCTTCCCAAAGATATAACTTTCGTATCCCTCATGTATTGAAATTATACCATTACCACAGAATTATTTATTATACGACCATGGTTTCGACCCTTCGGGTCATCTTCAGGTGACAAATATTTCCAAAAACAAGTATATATACACTAAAAGGGAGGATCGGGTGGAGGGGCGGTTGATGTTGGTTGATTGGTTAGTTTGGGGTGGGGGTGGGCATATGATTTTTACAGCAGCGGAGAGGATGGGGGAATGGGAAGGGAAAAGGTTGTCGTTAATGGTGAGTTTGTTAGGGCAGGAGAGAGATTTTAAAATTTCTAACTGTTCAAGGGAATTCAGGGAAAAACCTTTCTTTTCAAAATGCAGGTAATTCATAGTCCATTTGCACTGATGTCCATTTTTGAGGAGGTGATTGGCCATTTGGGAATTCTCCGGGTGGTTATTTCTGAAGGCCGCCTCGTGTTCTTTCTTCCTGGTGGAGAAGCTCCTTCCAGTTTGGCCTGTGTAGACCCCCTGGCAGTCGTCACAGGTTAGTTGGTAGACACCGCTCCTATCAGAAGCGTCCACCTTATCTTTGCCATTCCTCAGCAGGTCTCCGATTTTCAGGGGGGGCCTGTAGGTTACCCTCAGTTTCTCTTTGGGGAAGTGCCGCGCTACCTGCATCGTCTTCGNTTTTATAATCTGAAATAGGAGGGAATAAAAAATTACTTTTTGAAATTTAACCTCAGATAATTTTATAATTTGAACATTTCACAATTCCATGCTTTGTATTTAGTATTTCTTGAGCGACGCAAATGTATGGTGCTCCATCTCTTTTTATTCTATAATTTCTTTTTTCTCCTTTTCCGACGATTTTGCAGTAAGAGTGTTCTAGATGTTACAGTAAAAATACTGTAACATCTAGAACACTCTTACAGTGATTTAATAAATTCAGTCCGATGTAAATACTCGCAAAATTTACGAAGTTATATTGTTTTTCTAATGGTGCACTCAGCTGGATGGGCGTTTATGAGAAATCTCATATAGCTTCCACATATCTGTTTACTTGGACTGAAGAAAGACCTATACTAACTTGATCGCTGCACGCATTTAATTTGATTCAATGCGTCGCATTTAGGGCAAGTAAGACTTTACAGCATCAATAATTTCTTAATCATATTACTCGTTGTCTTTCATGCTCACATAACGCTGAAGGAAGTTTGTGAGGAAGTCAATGAGATACGCTTTTCATTCTCTATCACAGCAGAGATAAGGTAAATAATATGCACAGCATGAGAAAGACAATCAAATAATATACATTTTTGATTGGAAAGATACTGAGCTCAAGGGATAAGCGATAAATAAATGAATTGTAATGTGCAATTCCATTAGGAAAAGGAATTTATTGAGATATGTAATCTCAATATTAGTATTTTTCATTATTAGATAAGTTATAATGATTTTTCTAACGGTGCACTCGGCTGGATGTGCCATCATAGTGACACGAACATTTATTTGTATGCAGATTGTACTAAAATCTTACATAAGAGTAAAACACAAAATATTGCAAATAAAAAAACTGCAGAATCACCTTGACTCAATCTAAGATTGGTACTGTATGTGGAAAAGAAAAAATGACGTGGTAAATGCGGTAGAATTGGTTTTTAGAAAAGTTCAAAGACATAATGACACGTCTGAGGAATGGAGAGAAGACTGAGCTGAACTATGCAGTAAAGATGGAAGGTTTAGGTAAAAAAAACAGCTCACAGGAACGGGCTAATATAACCTTTCGGTTATCAACATCCCTCAGTCAAAGCGCGCATTCATCCATTCCATGATTGTAACGCCGATCATCATCGAGATAATGTAAAAAAGGATATAGGTATGGAGAAAGGAAAATGGGGTAAATAACCATCGTTTAGGAACGAGAATTCTGTGATAATACAGTAAATACCGTCCTTGGCCGATTTTGATGATCTGCAAGTATAGAAATGCGACATTTTAGAAAACTGGCATAATAAATGGTAATTCTTAAAAATAACTCCTCCTGTTGAATCCTGATAGTTACCTTCGCTCCGTTTATAATCTATCCACCTTCCGCCGTTCTGTATGACCAGCCGAAGCCGCTCTGGCATTGATTGGATGACCCGATTGCACACAGGTGCTCCAATACTCTCCCTTGATGTCCTCTAAGATTTTGTTTGCATATAAAGGGCGATCCTTCTTCTTCATTTCCCTCACCATTATGTCCCAGATGTTTTCAATGGGATTCAGGTCCGAACTCCTAGCTGGCCAGCTCAATTGCTGTATGCGCTTCTCAAAAACCAATTCTTTGCTTCCTTACAGGTATGCACACGAGAGTTATCCTATAATTGGTTACATTCGAATAACAGCAATACTTCGGAGAGAGTCTACAAATTTAATAAATTACGGCTTACTTTCTCCTTAGGTGTAGATTCATGATATACAGATTAGGATTATTACTATCCTCATCAGAATATATGAAAATACACGATATTGAAGGAGATAATAAAAAACGAAGAAAAAATCAATGATTTACTTTCCACAGAATTTATTACTGCGACCATGGTTTCGGTGCAAATTTACACCATCGTCAGGCACTGAGGCTTCGGTACAACAGCTTAAGTACTAACCAGAGAGGGGGGGGGGGAGGTGAAGGAGAGTTACAAAGTAAGGGGGCCAATTAGTTATTCATAATAGGTCGTTAAGTGGAGGGGGAGGGGGTAATGAACGGAAAAGGCTGGTAAACAATGTAGAAGGATTCTCGGTGAAAAGGAATTCATTGGCAAGGGAAAAGGAATGGTGGAGATGGTGGAGTATTTGAAATTTTTCTAGTATATCTATTTTGTACGTATTACGGCAGGAGTGGAGGATTACAGGTGAAAATTCGGACTGGTGATCACCTGTAATCCTCCACTCCTGCCGTAATACGTACAAAATAGATATACTAGAAAAATTTCAAATACTCCACCATCTCCACCATTCCTTTTCCCTTGCCAATGAATTCCTTTTCACCGAGAATCCTTCTACATTGTTTACCAGCCTTTTCCGTTCATTACCCCCTCCCCCTCCACTTAACGACCTATTATGAATAACTAATTGGCCCCCTTACTTTGTAACTCTCCTTCACCTCCCCCCCCCCTCTCTGGTTAGTACTTAAGCTGTTGTACCGAAGCCTCAGTGCCTGACGATGGTGTAAATTTGCACCGAAACCATGGTCGCAGTAATAAATTCTGTGGAAAGTAAATCATTGATTTTTTCTTCGTTTTTTAAAATGAAATTCCACCAGATTTCACTTGATACTTTTAATTTTGAAGGAGATAATATTATGTGAAAGTATATACTTACTTGCTTGAAAATGAACTGATCTGGATAGAGAATCCTGACCGATGGCATCGTAATGTTCTCGAGGATGCCAACGTATTGCCTCCCATCTAAGTTTCCATCTATCTTCCAAATAGCTCCCGGTCCTTCGGCGCACATCCACCCCCAGACAAAACAAACGTCCGCTTCTCCCCCTCTCCTTAACATACATGGGGTCGAAACGCGAATTTCGTGGCCGGTACACTGACTGGCCCATTGGGGCATGAAGAGAAGGTTTTCTCGTCACTGAAAATGTCTGTCTTCCAGAAGTCTACACTTTTGTCTACGTGCTTCTGGGCGAAGACCAACTGTGCTTATTTGTGCGCATCTGTGAGAATCTCCTTCACAGCCGCGCGTCAAGCCCTGAAAATCGGAGCCTCCGTCGCACTGCTTGGGAACTTATGGAAAGCCCAACAGCACATCATGCCTCTTAGCACTCCGGGGATTGCTAAGAAATTAAATTATTTTGCTACCAAGACACCGGACTTAATTTTCTCATACAGTATTATTACATTGCTATTATGGGAATCAAAGACCCTTCCGACCATATAGTATAGTATAGTAAGGGTAACTCTAATGCCATCAGTCGAAATATTTTATCGACGAAACATTTTTCTGAATATATCGTATGGTGAGCAGATGCCGATAACCCGCCGTTATGTAGTGAAAATAAAGCCCAACATTTGGTTCTAGAAGAAAGAAAAACAAACCTTTACCCGTACCAATGAGTAAATTCATTCCACGACCATGGTTTCGACGAGCGACATCATCAAGCGCCGTGGAATGGCTTTATATAGTGGTAAGGGTAAACGTCTCGTAGTAGTAGTATTATTGAAACTGCTTCGACAACTAAGGTCATTTCGCACGTAGGCCCCCTCCGGGAATCGAACCCGGGACCGCTTTCACCGAAGTCGAACGCGTTTTCCACTTGGCTATCCAGAGCCCGATTGTTTTTCTTTCTTTAATTACAGAGTTCCACCGAGAAGTCGTTCCTGAATCAAGTGATAGTATTTGCTTCTTATTATTCTAAGTTGACAATGACTCGCTCCTATGAGACTTATTTGACTCAAGTTAATCCAGTAAATACCATGTTAACACCCTTGTGCAAATTAACGACGTTAGAATTATTCCTGTTGTACAGCTTATGAAAAGCTTCGTATTTGAACAGTTTTCCTGATGAACCGTTTTTCTTACGTTTCGTCATTACGACTCATTGATGCAAACCCCATCGGCTTTTTGTAACTTCTCATGAAAAAATCACATGACGGCTCGATGTTTTCCAGGCATAGGAAATTGACGGAAAGAGAGATATGCCTCACATCCTATTTGGTTGCTTACCTTGTGATTAGATTTTGGTTAATTAGATTACAGAAGTAATGCAGATCGGTTCGATCGACCTTATTTTAGTTCATTTCTCTGAGTACCCATGGTCACTCGTCGAACATAGTACGATCAATGTAATAAAAACAAACGAACGCGCCATTGGAGATTTAAACAGCCGTGTTTCAACTTAAACTTACGTGTCAATTGATGTGTCCTTTCCAAATTCCTACCACGCAGCTCAACTGGCTACAAAAAGGTTTCAGTAGTAATATTGATTTTATCACCCCGTAGTATTCCTGATTCGAAGACATTCCTCTTTTCGCAATAAATGCGTATTATAATGCCACTGGACTCATCCAGTTCGGTTCTCGCGGTACATAATGCCGCAGTTGCCTATAATCATTTCACACTTGAGCAGCCTTATTCATTACACTCCAAGTTCCAGTGGGATAAAGATTCATCTATCCCCTTTATACACCTCCGTTATATACAATTTCTCACCTCCCAATGCTCTGCCTCTCCCTAAACCCACTCTTTCCATCCAATCTACTTTCCACCCCACTTCCTCTCTTCACTGCATCACCCCACCATATTCACACGAATGAACTTAACCTTCTATCCTCACTCCACTCCCGGAACTACCCCTTTATGAACTCATCAAGCGACCCCTTCAACCCCTCTAAATACCTCCTTTTTTATTTATGCCGCTATCTCTCTTCTACAATGTCTTGGTCATCATCTCCTCCCAATCATTCCTTCGAATTCCCCGCTGTTCGATTCCCTTTTTACTACCATCTTCTTTCGATATCTCCATCTAGTTCCCTTTCCTTTCCCTCTCGTGATTCCTTTTTCATCATTTCTATCTTCCAATTCCTCCTCCTCCTCCATCTCTCCTAACTGGCACGCCTTTGTTTTCTTTCCCTTCAAATGCTTCCCCGTCCACTAACCTTCACTATCCCATCTCTCGCACCTTTGCCCTTCTTTCTCCTCTTTCATTTTCTTTTTTTTTCACTTTCACATCCACACCCACCTTCCCTCGGTCTCTCTCTAGATCCATACTCAGGGGAAGCATTCCTCCTCCCAACAAACGCTTTGTCCCACTCTTATTCGCAATAACACAACCCCAAACACTTCAATAACACAACCCCGAACGCTTCGTATCTTAACGCACGGAAATGTTTGTGTTTTGGGGCAATTCGAGTAGTACGTCGTCACATACAAGTAGCACCTGTGGCGTCTTTGACATTCAACAGGTACGTGAAGTAGCGTGTGTAGTGAAGTAGTGTGTTCTTCGCATAAACGAGAAAATGGTTCGTAGGCGATCCCATGCTAACATGTGTCGTTTTTTGCCTTCTGCCTTACTTCCTTATTGCCCTATCAAAGACAAAGAAAAATAAACAGGATGGTATAAATAAAATTTCAATTACTCTTTTCCACAGGTGTATTTACAGAAGTAAAAAACACTAGTTGTTTTTTACTTCTGTAAATACACCTGTGGAAAAGAGTAATTGAAATTTTATTTATACCATCCTGCTCACTAGAAAGTTAATTTTCTTCTTTATTAAGGTAATAATCACATTAAATGCATCCATAAATGTTCAATATTTCTTCACTACTAGAGATGAAATGTAAAAACAGATCTCGTTAGATAAATGTTGACTTTACATAAGATGAAAGTAAATTTGAAAAGTTGCTCTCCACCAAGAATTTCCCATTTTATCTCCCAAGAGACTTGTATCCCCGTGTATTTGATTCATTAGAGTTAATAAAATAATTTGAATCGTGTTTCGTTTCGGAGTTTTTATGCTTCTTGAAATCATAGAGTAAAGGAAGGAGTTAACTGCAATTACCATTGCAATACAATTCTTTGTTATGCTTAATTTTCATGGATAAGTCTGCGTTAGGACTCTTTTNATTTTTATTTAATATTCTCAGAATGATTAAATCGTATTAATATTTACTTTACTCAGTGGATTTTACTTGGACATAACTTGATCAGTATTAATTCACTTTCACTCCTTTGCGTACAATTTCCATATAATGTCACTCGTCAAATTTAGTGCTCTTGGAGAAATTCAATGTTTTCTGAAAATAATGAAGTCTTAGTGACTATTATGAACGGGGGTGAGTCATCTTGCCTATCAATAACAACAAATAAGTTTGTGTTACGTATTTATATCGGTGATCCCAATTACTTTCCTATATTCTCGCGATACGAATTTATACTTAATTAACAATATCCAATATACAGAGATTTGCTAAATCGTTTCGATGAATATGAAGTTTTCACGGGTTGTCCACCAGGTCAAATAGATTTGGGCCGATGTTTCTATTTGACCTGGTGGACAACCCGTGAAAACTTCATACACAACATACGCCAGAAAAGCACTAGATCTTTCATCACCTTTTAATGAAAGTTACTTTTAAAATATTTAGTACCGCGATTTTTTACATCCTTGAATGATTAAATATGAAATTAATGCAGCGGATAAAGTCTTCATGACCGGGTGCCGCTGATCAACTAAATCCGCCGGAGGTATCTAAGTCTATGTCGTCACCCGCAATGACCTGCCGCAAAACCCACTGAAAACCTTCAGCATGGATTCTTCGTGCAACGAAAGCCTTCATTCCAGACCAATAGTTGCTGTTTTAGCCCATTTGCATGAAAACATTGAAAATGTGGAGAATTATAACGATTTGTTATAAGTTTTCAATATTTTCTGCTCTGTATCACTAAATATACGTAGAAAGTAGATTTAAACAAATTGTTTTATAGATGAGCAAAGAAAGAAACCTTTCTTGATTTCATGTGGCAGAAAAGTAGTGGTTTTAATACTCACGCTATTTATTGTAAAATAGCACGAATAATCGAAAACAAATGATTTTATCTCAAATTTTTGGAGGGTATTTTTTAACTTGAAATTCCGCAATGAATCGTAAGAGGGAAGAGATATAAATATCTAAGAAGAAATGGACTAGAAAAAAGACCGACAGCACCGATATTCGAAATTGGATCTCTCATTTGACGGCCGCCAACCAAGGTGCAAAGTACGGTATAAATAATTTAAAATTTTTGATGCGATATAAATCGGAAAATATTTCGGCATTGAAACCGAGTGCGTTTGGCCTAATTTTATAATTAACTTCTTTTTCTCCGAGTTCCCTCCGTTTTTGTGAATAAAATATTCTCCACAGAAAAAATATTGGATTTACATTGAGTAAACATGTTATCCTAATTATTTTTGTCATCGCTTACTGTAGGGATAAACGTTAAAAATTTATCGTCTAATACCTTTCTATATGGAGGCAATATTGTATTGATTACTAAATCTTATTAATGTCAAAGTATAAAATGACGTATTTAGGTATTCTGTCGTGCTAATTTCTAAAACTTCTTCCACCCACAAGAAGTTAAAAGCTCTTTCTTTGATTTAGAGATTATCAACCTATATATTTTGCCATTATTTCCATTTCCCCTCGTAAAAAATGAAATTTTAGAGGAGGAAAAGGTCGCCACGTTTCCCCGTTTAATTGCTGGAAAATAAGCAATAGAATACAGTGGAATATCTGAAATTTTGACATAATCGATCTCTCTCCTACTGTGACTGGATATTCGAAGTCTACGGTAGCTATCATTGGCTCTTCAATTTTTAGAAAGTTCTCTTAAAGTTAACCAACAGTAAGTTTTCATTACAATAAACGTGTGACGGAGTACTCTTTCCACTAACAATTCTTAACCTAAGTTCTCTTAAAGTTAACCAACAGTAAGTTTTCATTACAATAAACGTGTGACGGAGTACTCTTAACCTAAGTTCTCTTAAAGTTAACCAACAGTAAGTTTTCATTACAATAAACGTGTGACGGAGTACTCTTTCCACTAACAATTCTTAACCTAGGAAAAACTTTTCCTTTATTCATCTTTGCGAGTAATAAAATGAAACAAGGAAGTTACTTAGGAGATTTAATATCGTAGTTGTCATTTTATTGACGCGCATTTTCTGTGATTGGCGTAAAATGGTGCTCGAGCAGTTCCTTGGAGATTACGCTGCAAAGATTTAAAGTTCTAAAGAGCCCGATCAAAGCGGAAGCGTTTTTGT
The DNA here is from genome assembly GCA_000376725.2 of Ladona fulva. Lineage (NCBI taxonomy): Eukaryota > Metazoa > Arthropoda > Insecta > Odonata > Libellulidae > Ladona > Ladona fulva. The sequence continues at coordinate 49,795 of KZ309461.1, forward strand.
TCTTCAGAAGTTCATTTTCAAACTTCGTCGACTAATGCAGTCTGTGATGAAAGAGACTGAACATTCTGAAACTTAAGTAACCGTTTGTATATATATTATTAATCTTCACTCTACTCTAGCTTAAATTTAAAGCAAATCAAAGCAAAGAAAACCATCCGCGGTGGAGTAGTGGTCAGCGTCCTAGCGCTCTAACCCCCGTTCGAATCCCCGCTAGTCTGATTTTTCCGGTTAAGGAATGGTTGTGTGTGCTCGCCCTTTGTTATTGTTTGAATCTCACCTCTTTAATGGTCCAGTAAATGGATGTTTGTGGGATTTCAATTGTTATTATCGTGAATAATTTAACCAAAAATGGATTTTCAACGTGAATAGAACGATTACACAAGCATTATTCTTGCGTTACCTTTATATAATAATAATTTTAATAGGGCAGCTTCTATTTTTTTAAAGTTTTTACAATTTCTTCAAATATTCACGATTCCTTCCTATAATGTGTATGAAGTCAGCGAAACAAGTTTCGCTTGACAAAATGGTATGTCAATGTTTCTTTATAATTTTCAGTTTAGAGGAGCATCACTACGAACAAGTGAGGTAAACTGGTGACTTTTAAAGTTGGGGTTAACCGATGGTTGTCCATTTATGTGTAATAAATGTGCGAATTCCATTGGAGAAGTTTTGGGGGACATACATATACTCGTATGTACATACATACGTATTGATAGATATTTCGGAGGTAGTTGGAGAGCTTTATCGTATACTCCAAATAATAAGTTCAAACATGGCAAACTAACCGAGAATTGAAGAAATTTTTTTTATGAAAAAACATAGGAATAGAATACCATTTGACAAGAAAGGGACTCGTTTTCTTAACTTTGCTCCTGAAATGCTCTACCGTCAGCTCCGACACCAAAATAGGCTGAGAAATTATCGCTTTTTTCCTCAGAATACTCAAGGATGTTTGGTACTTAACCTCGCTCTGGTATTTTATATACCTTCCCGCTGTTCTCTTCACCTAGGGATTTTCTAACTTCGATCGAATTCCATTTTGAAGCCATTCATCGAATTCTATTGTGAGAACTACTAAATGTGATGAAGGGAGGAGGAAGCCGATACAGTCTTTCTCACTGAAAAAAGTAAAATCCAAATAATCGAAGAACGAAGTTACACTGAGAATCATCATATAATTGGAAAAACTTACGGAATCTGGGAATAGGTAAATATAGAGATCCTCCCACACTCAATAATGCGTCCCTCGACACATTAAAACAGAAATTTTCCAGTCCTCCAACTGAAATTGATCAGAAGCATAAATGTCGAGTTTTACAAACTCTGAAGGAGAAAACTATTCCATCTTCTATTCTATCAGAGTTCTCATTCAAAGAAGTTACACAATATGAAGTATTCAATACTTTAAAAAGCATTAAGTCGAAAGCTGTAGGTGCTGATGACATTCCGATTACTTTCATAAACAAACTTTCCTATTTAGTGCTACCTTTGTTAACAAACATTTATAACCTATCGTTCCTTACGGGTAAATTTTCAACGGTATGGAAACGCGCGCTAGTGAAACCAATTTTGAAAAACTCTAAATCGAATTCTGATGATTTTCGACCCATCAGTTTCCTCTCGGTTTTATCAAAAGTCTTCGAAAAACTCGCCCATCATCAAATTACTGAATACCTGCAAAAAAATTCGAATCTTGACTGCTCACAATCAAGTTTCCGGAAGTCGCATAGCACCGCCACGGCATTAGTTAAGATAACTGATGACATTCGTAAATCGATGGATAATAGTAAATTAACGGCCTTGATCTTACTGGACTTTAGTAAAGCCTTCGATTCGGTTGACGCTGATATAATACTTGCTAAGTTGCGAAGAATGGGTTTCTCAGAATTGTCCACGGTTTGGTTTTCTTCTTATCTACACGATCGCCAACAAAAAGTTGTCTCCAATGATTGCTCTTCTGCTTGGTTAAACATTGATCGCGGTCTTCCACAAGGATCGACCCTGGGTCCATTGCTGTTTTCCCTATATATCAATGACTGTCCTCAAGCTATTAAACACTGCAAGAATCATTTATACGCCGATGATTTACAGATATATCTCGATTCTACGGTTACCTGCTTTCCAGAATGTATTCAGTACGTGAACCATGACCTCGAACAAATAAATAAATGGAGTAAGGACAATTTTTTTAAAATA
>KZ309461.1:57620-69116 GCA_000376725.2 Ladona fulva
AATCATCACATTGTTTGTCTTAATATTTGAAAATACACCGATTAACTCGCGAGCAGCTTACAGCAAAAGTAACTTAATCGGGCTTACAGAAATAAAATCAATTATGTTTAGTAAATGAACCAGCGAATCTGAATTTAAGAAAAATCTTCTACAACAAGAGTTATTTCAAGAGAAGAAAAATAACTTCTGTAAGAATGATACTTATTTACTTAACAACTACTGCAAAATTCGTTTCCGTACAGTATATTTGAACATTTTTGGGATGAAGGGGAACTTTTCTGGACTGCGTTTCAAAGAATCATCACGAGATATTACAGAATACGTTCATTAGGAGTAATACCATCTCCTCATGCAGATTTCGTTGCCTTATTTAGTAATTTTATCGAATCATATTATCAGAAATTGTTTTGAAGATGTTTCTTGTGTGTGTTTAAGACGAAGGAAAAAACCCAGTTTATCGCTGAAAAAATTCATCGCAATTATTTAATTTCTACGCTCGGATTCCATGGCCAGAATGACGACTCCCCAAAGCACGGACGCTTTAAAATCAAGGAGAAGCATGAGGTCTTGAAAATACGGTGGGAGGGGTGGGCCATCGTAGATAAGGTGAATGCAAGAATTCCCACGTTATCTAGCAGCCCTGCTTTTTCTCCTCAGTTATCGCACGTCTATCTTCCTCGTAAGCCGTGCACACGGCGGACATTAGTCCAGCATTCTATATTGTGCAAAGCGATTCCATTGCAACCATGAATAATTTTCGACTTTGAGAGATTTTATAGGAAAAGAAAAAGGATCGTAATGCTGGGTGTTATGAAAGAAATGGTCTCCCGGATAGCCTAGAGCGTCGCGCGTTCACCCTTGGTGAAGGCATTTTTTTAAATAATATTATCAGTATATGAAATGAAATAACGACATCAAATGAAGCACCATTATAAGGTGTCTGTGAAACTAGTATGTCAACTTTACAGTTACCAAGATTCTCGGAAATAAGGAATGCTCTTCATGTAATCTTAATAAGACCCGTTTTTGCGGTCAATAGATACGTCAATTGTTTTTATCTATCGATTTAAAACATCGGGCTCAGTCATCAAAGAAACGCTAATAGTTGTTACATGCTCTGAAGAACGTTTCGTTTTCGAAGATTTTGTATTCTCCGTATCCTCTTGGCAGTAGATAAAAATAATGGATAAAGCCTAGGAAATAATCAAATGAATTTCGCTTTCGCCGCAGTCGAACGCGTTGCCCACTTGGCTATCCGGGAGCCCAGTTGCGTTAGTTTTGGCCAGCACTGTACATACATATTTTCGGGTATTCACAACTGTCCGAGCATTAAAAAAGTAAGTATAACTCATGAATTCTACAATGGTATGTAGAATAGTAGGGTATGTAGAATAGATGGGTTTAAAAGTCGTAAGTTTTTTTCCGACTTTTTAAGAATACCTTTCGAATAATTATTGTTGTCCCGCTAGTTTTCTTCCTTATGCAATCTTAATAAAATAATCACCTAATCACGCCAGGGCATGTTTCTCGGTGGTATCCACAGTAAAGGCAATATTCATTAAGACAGCCAATTGGCCAAAGGACATCACGTCAAACACCCTGAAAAGACTAATTTTGGTAGTCTATTTAAAACTTAACGAAGGGGGTTTTTATAAATTTTATTCGGTAAACGATGTTTTATAATCCGATATTGGATACCTCAGTCACTCTTAGTATACCTTTAACGTGAAGATTCTTAGAAGGGAATGAATTATTAAAGAGATACTTCCTGAAGCTTCCTTACATCCACCTAGTTCGATAAATGTCTCAAATATACTTTTCACAACCGTTGCTCTACTGTTTCTCTTTCCTTTGTCTGCCCTATATTTCATTTTATTTATGTAGAAACCTGTAGAGGTCCTTTCAAATCGATAATCTCTTGCTTTGTTACCTTGAAATCTCCAGCATAGCCCTCATTCTTTTGAAATCAATAATCTTCCATTCTGTTTTCCCTCCAATATGTGCGCCATATTTCGAGTCTATAAATTCCTCTTTCTTATAATCCCTTATTATTTCTTATGCCTTCAGCTGCTTCTCATCGACGCTCACCTCATCTTTCTTCAAATGCCTGAAATTATTTTCCCGATGTTTGACTGTAGAGTCCACTGGCATTCAGTTCCATGCATTCCGAATTCCTTTTGAAATTAAACAACTTAATGTCAACGGCGCTTTTTGCTTTTCCGCAATACGAGTGACATACAAGGAAAGGGATGGTACTGGACGAATATTCGTGCGGATATGAATATTCCCACATTCTTCATTCTGGCAAGATTTCAAATGATTCAAAGGATTCGCCCGGAAAGCGGAAGACCAGGGTTATATTTCCGATCCTGTTAGACTTTTTTCGTGTCCATTTCTTCTTGGTGCGAGTGACATACTTGAATGAATTCCGGGTTTGCTATTATACATTTCCTCGTCGAAATTCTCTCACTAATTCTGTTTACGGAAGTTAATCTATGACAGGTTTAGCATTCTTGAATTCCACCTTCCTGGACCAACAATAAGTAACAATCTTTTTGGAAAAAACATTCTCAAGTTAATTGTAATCATTGCCCACCACGTACGCCCAAAGGCGTCAAACTGGACGCAGCCTTTTGACGGGAGCCGCGGAACATCGGGCCGTCGGAAGCAATCACCTCTCTCTTTTAAATACTGCGTGCGCCCTATTTCTTGTGCCTGATGATGCTAGATCCTTAGCGAAACCGGTCGCAATAAAAAACGTGTGGAAAAATTACAGTTTTTCTTTCTCCTCTGTGATGGCTTTCCACGAAGTGACGACTAAACACATTGATTTTATTACTAGAAAGGCTTTCGCAGCGATTAAAAGATAAAACCCACGAGTCTTAGCACAGTTTACAATTACAATTGTATGGATATTCGAGACGTCAGAAAAACCCCCGGCCCATCAGACGCAGGCCGATTAAACTTTCGCGGAAAAATGTGCGTCTTATGGGCTGGGAAAAGTAAGTTAAATCGCTTTGGAATATTTGGTTGGTGATCATAGGTTTACCTTCGATGATGGTAAAAGTAACCTAAATCACACGTTTGGAATAAAGTAACAAATAGAGCAATTTCGGAATATTTTGTTTTTCACCGGCCATCCTTCACGACTCTTTAATAACCTCGAAAAATCATTTTTGTCCTAAATTGATTAGTGGAACATGAAAAAAACGAAATCTTTTCAGTTGGATGGATTTGGCGGAAAATGTACGAAGAAAGAATTCTCATTGGAATAAATCAGTGATGCTGGGAGTTACAGAAGTATGTGCAACAGCTGTAGCTACTACGAATTAGCAGTAACTTCGCGTTTGGGTCGGCAAAAGAAAAATAACATCTAAAAAAATAGCAATAAAACGGAAAGCGTACATACGTGCATCTACGAGGGTCATCCGGAAAGTAGTACCCGTTCGTGAAATAAAGACACAAAAGTAAATATTAACAAACATAAAAAATTTTATTTGAAAGAGGATACTTTAAACTACTTCTCAACATAATCTCCAAGCAAATTAAGGCATTTGTCATAACGTGTGACAAGTTTCTGTATTCCTGCTGCATAGTCCTCCGCCGCCAGCTCATTGAGATACAGGGTCACTCCTTCTTTAAGTTCTTCATCGCTGTCAAATCTTTTCCCCGCCAAAAAGTCTTTAAGCTTTGTAAAGAGATGAAAATCTGAAGGGGCCAAGTCCGGGCTATACGGTGGATGGTCGAAAGTTTCCCATTTGAATTGCTGCAAAAGTCTTTGTGTTATCCCAGCTGCATGAGGCCTGGCATTGTCATGAACGAGAATGACACCAGTAGACAATAGACCTCGCCGCCGATTTTGTATTGCCCGCCGTAATTTCTTTAATGTTTCACAATACGCATTGGCATTAATAGTGTCTCCACGGGCCATAAAATCAATAAGCAATACACCTCGTCGATCCCAGAAAATGGTTGCCATGAGTTTCCTGGTGGACAGAACTGTCTTGAATTTTTTTGGTTTGTTTGGTGAATGAGCATGATGCCACTCCATTGACTGTCGTTTACTCTCAGGTGATGCATAACAAACCCATGTTTCGTCACCAGTAATTATGCGAGTCAAGAAAGAGTCTCCTTCATCAGAATAACGTCCCAAAAACGTCAGTGCTGCAGCCATACGCTTGGTTTTGTGCTCATCTGTAAGCATGCGAGGGACCCATCTTGCACAAATTTTTGCATAATGCAGATGGTCTTTAACAATTTCATGAACAATTGTTCGAGAAACATTGGGAAAATGCTCACAGATGTCATCAATTGTGACGCGCCGATCGTTCCTCACGAATTCGTCAACTGAGCTCACCAGTTGGTCTGTAATGACAGACGGTCTCCCCGAACGCTCATCGTCGTGTGTGTTCCCCCTCCCCATGTTGAACTTGCGACACCACCGCCGAACAGACGACTCGTCCATTACATTGTCTCCATACACCTCCTTTAATTGGCGATGAATATCACATGGGCGAACGTTTCTTGCATTGAGGAATTTAATCACTGCCCTCACTTCACAACTGGCGGCGTTCTCAATTTTTTTAAACATTGTAAACAATCACAGAAACAACACAGGCAATGCTAGCGTCACGCAACTTGGCTCAGAGAAGGCAGACAAGCCACTGAAGCTATCTGACCTTGTCCAGCGGCTACTCGCGTCGTCAGCACTTCATGCGGCACTAACGGGTACTACTTTCCGGATTACCCTCGTATATGATATTTATAGTGACATGAAAGAGATCATCTTGGTCATCTAAATTCTAGGCCTTTTCTTTGCAACCAGTTAGTCTTAATTTCCGCCTATCTCTTCAGTTGTCTATAGTTTCTTACTATCATTACACAAAGGTGATTCTTACCCTGTAAGAGGTATTTAGGAAACTATTCACAAACATTGTTTTATAACTTCCTAAGATCTTAGGTGCTCAGAAATCAGTTATGTTGCGGTTAAGGTTATTATGGAGAGTTGTACATGCTCTTGGATTTATGAAATTGAGGCCTTGTATGTTGATCTCTTACATTCCTGTGTTAGTGATCACCTTCTTAAAACAGCTTCCGCAACATATCACACTTTAGATGCCTCGGAAAATTTTCGTTTTCAGAATTTCAGATGTCAGTTTCCATGAAATCAGATTATTTCCCCCCCTGGTCTTCAAGAGCTAGACTGTAAGACAAACCTGTGCTTACATTAAAATGAAGTAGTAAAAGACCGATAATTACATCGCTATAGATTATAAGTTAAATTTCCTGTCTGGATTAGCAGAATGAGGCTTTTGAGGGGAGGCCCCTCATCAGGAAGGAGAATCGTCGTGAAGAAGCACGTAAGAACGAAGATCCGCGTGAAGTTGCGCTGCAATCAATCAATGATATCACGACGAACAACATGGGATCCCTTTGTGTAACTGAAGACTACCGCATCCTTCCTGTCAACCTCCCCTCTGTTCCAGAACGTTTCGAGGATTCAACACAGAGAGCAGATATGGCTGCAGCCGTCATCCAGGAGCTGGGAATTAATCACAAGGATGGTAAGAAACATCTTGACTTCAATTGCTTTCCGAAACTAACAATGCAATTACGGGTGTGCCTGGGTGACAGCTGAGGGAACCAATCAAAACTGGCTTCCTTTCATTAATTATTCATAATCTCTTTCCTCTGTGACTGGTTGTCGCACAAACTCTGATTACGCATCATCACGTATATATTCACAAGAACGAAGAAAGTAACTCTTCCTCCATCAGGAAGGAAAGGTTCCTTCCTTTGGAAGAGTCCCCAGTTTAAAGCCCTTATCAACTTTTTATTGTGCTTGTAATGAAGAAATTTGGTTTTAAATAAAAATTTCATGTCCCATACTTTCAACAAACACAAAACTACGGGATGTAGATTGTTTAATAATGGGATGTTCTAGGCCTCAGGATGGTTTCAAGGAATACAATCAGATTTCTTATATTTAATTTTCTGGAATGATTAAATAGAGATTAAAAGTCAAAATAAACGTTAATCAATCTAACAATCCCACACATGAGAAAGTGATTTGTTAAGTAATTTATTGTCAAAGGTAATTTGTTGTCAAAGGTTTAATTTTTTGTCAAATTTCCTGTGATTCTAAACATCGCACATTAGATTTTGGTCTGAAAGCCGGAGGTTAAAATAACTGATACAAATATACGTTATAGTGTGGATAATGCATCCTGTCTTTTGTATTACAGAACTACTTAAAGTGTTGTTGCGCGGGCTTATAACTCCTGATCGGAAAATGATTGCTGTAAGAGCTGTCGCTATGAACATGACAACAAGTGGGGTCATTAATTCAGCTGGATGGAAGGCAGAAATATTCCGAGACAACCGTCGGGTAATCAACCACATTCCGGGACCAGAGCTCTATACTCGACTTGATTCCAAGCCATGGTACCAACCGTCAGTGACCAGCGGTGGAAAACCGATCCCCCAAAGGGGTCGAAATTACCGACATCATGGGCATCAAGGATGGTGGACTTTGCCATACTACTCATGTTTCACTAATGCCTGGACTGTTTCCTACGGTATAGACATACCCTATTCAGAAAAAACTAGGTAAGAATATTTTCCCCTCAAGACAAATTTCTTGTTATATATTGTGCCACTTATGTTAATAGCAACCAATGTAAGTCATGATATACTATAGTAAGTAGCGGCATTAGATCACTTGTGAGAAATCGAGGAATCAACGATTAAACAAGAGAAGGAGAATAGAACAACATAGTCAAAATAGCATGAAAACACCAATGTAATTACTTAGGAAATAAAGGTCTCACAGAAACAGCTGTGATGACAAAGTCCAAAAAATCACTTCAGAATATATATAACACAAAAGCACTAGCAGATTATTATCCCAAGACAAGTTGAGTGGGATCCTTGGAGATTGCAATAAATGTCAAATAGTAAGTCCAGAAACTAATTGCAAGAACACAGTAAAGTTGAGCTGGTTGNGTTTCAACTTTATCATTCAAGGACAACTCATTATGGAAAATCTCTAAAAAATTAAACAAAAATAACAACAAATTCTCTCAACCACTACTTATCAACAATTCCCTTAACAACAACCCGAGCGAAAAAGCCAACTATGCAGCACAATATTTAAGCAATGCAATGACCAACAATTTCCCGCATCAACCTTTCGATGATTCAATAAACATTACTTATCAATTAATATCTACCACTCCTGCTGAAGACCCACCACTGACTACCTCCTGTCAAGAGGTAACCGAAATTCTTCTTTCTTTAAAAGCTAACAAAGCCCCTGGACCAGATGCCTTTTCGAATAAAATACTCCAACTCTTAGCAAAAAGTTCGCACTTCATAAAAATCCTCACTAATCTTTTCAATGCCTGTTTACAAAATCATTACTTCCCCAAGGACTGGAAATTAGGAACGATCATTTTAATCCCCAAACCACAAAAAGACCCCTTACAAATCAACAACCATCGCCCAATCACTTTACTCTCGTCACTCTCTAAAGTCTTCGAAAAAATTATTCTTAAATTTCTTACCCTTCACATTAATCAGAATGATATCCTTCTAGCAGAACAAATGGGATTTAGAAAGCACCATTCCACCTCTCACCAAATTTTAAGACTTGTAGAAAACATAATTAAAGGCTTTCATACCAGGAACTCTACCACCTTGGCATCAAGGAATTATTTTCAAATTAGCACAGCTTTCATTCCCTCTTTCCTTACTAAAAATTTTACAGTCCTTCCTTACCAATCGAGCAATCCAGGTCAAAATTGATAACTTTACATCATATCCCCACCAAATATCTGCAGGAGTCCCACAAGGGAGTTGCTTAAGCCCAATTCTGTTCAATCTTTATATCAATGACATCCCCAACGATCCCCTTATCACTAGGTATCTCTATGCTGATGATATAACAATATCATCCCAAAGTATGTCCCCTAACTTGGCCATTCAAAGAATTAACTTATTTAACGAAAAACTTCTCATCTGGCTCAACAAATGGCATCTTACAGTAAACCCCACCAAATGTAATCATATCATTTTTAAAATCAATAAAAATAGGGAATCTACCGAACCTGTTATCTTCAATAACACAATTATCCCCACAGTAACTGAAGCAAAATTTTTAGGAGTCATTTTCAATAATAAACTTTTCTGGACACCACAATTTAAATACAACCTGCAAAAAAGCCCATGCTGCAAAATTTAGACTACTACCCCTCTTGAACAAGAAAAGCCCACTACTGCCAGAAACTAAAATGAAAAAAAACTAAAAAGATTTATCAACTCAATCATTTTGCCTCACCTAACATATGCTGCCACCATTACCTTCAATACCCTCAAAAGAACATAAAATTAACTGAAACCTTCTATAATAATTGTATTAGATTAGCAACCTCCACCAACAAATTAGTCAAGATCTCAGAAATTAAAAAGTTTCACCAGCTAACTTCCGTCTCCAATCTTGTGGCAAAAAGTATTGAAAAATTTCAACTCAACTTAAATAACATCGATAATCCTCTGCTAAATACCATCTGGAACTATGAACCAAAAGTACGACGAAGAAAAGCTCAATTCAATCAGCCAAAATTAATCACAACCAAGTTCAAATTTACTCCGTACAAAAACAAAAAACGCGTTAAAAAGAAAAATGTAAACTAATAACTAATTAATATTCAAACTAAAAACTAATTCTGCCAATCTTATTATTATCATCTTCACATCATCATTCATCTTACCTTCGTCCAACACCTCTCCAATAACCTAAAATTCCCTTGGAGGTAGCCATGGCTACAATGAAGCATCATCAATTAACCTATCCTTACCTACCCGCATATTATTCCTTCCCCTATTGTTAACCCTTCACCAGTTTGACCACGCATAATGTGCCATACCAGCATAATGCGATCTCGATCATTGTCCGACCGACCGGTTGCAGCGGAATTGCAAGCGGGGTGCCACGTTCAAACTTGTCAACCAAACTTAGCAACCAAATCTTTGCAACCAAGTTTTGAAAGAGCGGAAGAAATGTTTCCCACCCTGCTTCTCTCTCTCTCCCTCTCAGCGCAGCTGGGCAGGAAATTTTGAAAGTGCCGAGTCTGGCTAACTCGACACAGCTAAGATACGGCACAATATCTATACATATTTAGAAATTTTTAGCGACTAATCTTCCTCAATTAAGTTTTCGTTGATCTCTTACATTCAATTTTAAATTAATTAAAAACTTACTTTCGATTTAATAATTTGAATAATGAAGGACATTTTTATTTTTNTATTAGCAAACAAAATATTACTAAAATTATGCGTAATTATGTGGTAATTAAAGAGAGTGATAATACATGTTCCAATGATGAAATCAGATGCTAGAATTATTTTAAAGTTTACTTTCAAAATTAAATTCTCTATATCAAAACAGCACTATGTTGTGGAACTAAAGTACTGCTTTATTATAGAGCAAAAGGTTTCCTGGGACTTGACTTCAACCTGACTGACCTGGAAGTGAATCAGTGTGACATGAGATCGAAACCCAACTATGATTCTCAATTAACTGCTTTTCTTGGAACACACAAATGTCACAATAAGACAAGCAACTGCGAATTCAAAGATGGAAATGGCTGGGCACGTGGTTCCTATCTATGTCATTGTCGTCCAGGATACTACTTTCCCCAGAAACACAAAAGTCTAAATGGAACTATTGTGGAAGGTAAGAGACAATTATTCAGTGACTGATAATTCAGAGATGTGGTGTAGCCTACACATTTCTTGCACCCTTTTCCCGCATTAAAGAGTGTATTCTTCACTTCCTTAAGCTGAGCCTAATATTTGTTACTTTTACATTTAATTTTAAGATCTAAATTAGTTCTGCAGCCTTATTTGTCTTGTTCTGTAAAAACTGAATGGAAAATATTTTCTTCATTTATTTAACCCTTTAGCTACTGGGTCTATTTTCATGTCAGTCCCTGAAAAGTGTCAAAAATCCACCAAAAAATAGTAAAATAGTAGTATTTTCTGTGTGTTTAATAACGGCAATGTTTATCTAGAGAATTTAACTCCTCATTTACGACTTCAAACTCATTAGCTAAGTTTTTCGAGATTTCCTCAGTATCTTAGATCTTAATTCATTCATGAAAGTGTGACAAATCGAAACTTTCCTTGCAATGTGCAACAGCAATACCAATCAAGCGAATATATAGAATTGCAAAGCGGTTACTAGTAGTAGTATTGTTGAAAGTGCTTCGACGGCTTAGGTGTACGTGGGCCACCCACCGGGAACCGAACCCGGGACCGCTTTCACCGAAGTCGAATGCGTTGCCCACTTGACTATCCGGGAGCCAATTGCTACCTTCTTGTAATTCCATTCACTTACAATTACACCACAACAACGTCTTCCTTATTGTATGAGTTCGAGATTACGACTAGAAAACTGATAGCGGAGCCCTTCCCACCTATTTATCGCCAAAATCATACCATTCTTGTATGAATCCAACCGGTGAACCATCAATAATTAGGTATGTATCACTAAAGATATATCAGGTATCGTGCATCACCTCAATGAGTTCGATGCATTACGCTTACATTCATTTAGTAAAACATGTTTTACTTGCATATAAACGAAAAGAGTATTTAGGAGTCGGGCCTCCAGATAGCCAAGTGGGCATTGCGTTCGACTTCGGTGAAAGCGGTCCCGGGTTCGGTTCCCGGTGGGAGCCCACGTGCGAAATGACCTAAGCCTTCGAAGCACTTTTAACAATACTACTACTACTAGTATTAGGTGTCAGTATCAGTATCCACTTGAGAATTTTCACGCAACCAACTCTTGAGGGTCACTATCAAGTGGTTATCTACTTGAGAGCTGATTTTAGCAATAACTACTCGCGAGAACAAGCGAGCGGCGACGCGGTGCGCTTCTCGCCGAGTTTGCTCTCGAGATCTTTCCAATTGCTGTCCACTGCATGAATTCCTGAGAGCAGTCAAGATGTTGTCTCACCTGAGAAAGATTGCAGCAGCTGAAGTCATTCTAACTTATTCTAAAATGAGGAAGAATAACAGACAGAAAAGCATCTGGGTTAAGCCATGGATTGAAAGAAGGCATGCTTCAAAATCAATGAAATTTACTTCTGGGGATCATACTTTATGTTTAAAATGGACTACTAAAATATTCCATAATTTAAGTGACCGGAGTCAAGGGAATACATAGAATTGAGGCTTTACAAGACCTGGGGTGCTATGCCCTATCTTTTCGTAACGAACGGAATGAGTAATCCCAGAATTCCGAAGAAGCCTCTCCGTAACGACCGGAATTAGAATTCCGTGACAATGGGTATGCCCGATCTCCTTTCGCTTACGATCGTTGCGAGTAAGCTTCTTCGTAACGGTGTTGCAAGGTTTACCTATTCTACTGACTTGCTTTACTACATTCTCATCAAAGCGCATGCGCATTGGCGAGTAATTGCAGTCTGCTAG
>KZ309461.1:74244-89536 GCA_000376725.2 Ladona fulva
ACAATTCCACCTTATCATATGTAGACTTATGAAAAATTCTTTAATTTATTTCCAAATGCAATGATTGCTTCATGGTTATTCTATGGAAAACTGTTTCCTTCACTTACTTAAAGTAAAATGAATGATTTTCAAACATTAAGAAGCCAAGCTGAGGAAAACTTAATGATATTCAATTTTCACATTGGAATTCAGAAATGTAAATTATACTAAATTATCTGAAAAGAATTGGTTGAAAATGAAGAAACAGTAAAAATCAACAATAAATAGTTATAGATACATTCAGATCTGTTATTTGTCTCTAAATAGATGACTTCATGTTTTCATGAATCATTAACTATTGAAACTATATCAGAGAAAGTGAAGGTTTTCATACATGAATGCATACTCATGACCTAATTACAAACTTTGATCTTTTTACTAAGATGTTGGATAATATATTTACTACAGGATTACACTACTATCCATCTCTATCTCATGTGTTGTATCAACTCTTGCACTTGTGGGCTATGTTTACCACCACAGGAAGATTAAAGTATTCAAAGTTGCAAGTCCAATATTTTTGGGCATCACTCTTCTTGGTTGTGCCATAATGTACTTGGAAATGGCAGCCATATTTCCAGTCCTTGATCTCTATTCTTGCATTGCCACAAAATGGACACGTCACTTAGGATTCTGTGTAACATACACAGCTCTCTTGATGAAAACTTGGAGGTAAATATATCTGTAATTTTCAGTTTGCTTTTAGCTGTCCAATGTGTGATTTGTAATTTTATGTGACAGCCTGATTACTGTTCTGCTAAATAATTGATTATATTCAGTGTTGAAAGATGTTGCATTACAAGTAGCTGCAATGGTGTGTGACCAATGTGTTATATATGTTGCTTTAAAAAATGTTGGCACTGTTTAAAAAGTTTAAAGAATACCAAGAATTTTATCATTGTAATTATACTGGAACTGAGAAAAAGTGCTATCAGAGTTAAAAGAGCGATTATGAATGAGTCCATTCCGTCATGTTTTTCATTGCATGTTCTCAGTTTCTTCATGTGAACGTGGATCCTGGAGAATTCTTGTGGGTCAGATGGTGAGGAAGATTATTTGGATCCCTTTAGATTTCCTTTTTCATGAAATTCATAAGTAGGCTTCTCGATAAGCTTAGTTTTGCTTTGCATGCTTTGGAATGGGAATTTGTATTGTAGTCAAAGCCAATATTTAAAATTGTAGAAACGTTTATTGACTGCATTTAGTTTACACAATTTTACTTTATGTAAATGCTATTCTTGTTTTTAGAATCAGTACTGCCTGATAGCTAATTTCACCATTCAAGTCCACAGAGAGCTAAGTAATTTAAAGATTTATGTAATCTTCACAATGAAAGTTTTCTCATATTAGGTGGTGAGATATCTTTAATGAAAAAAATTTCCTCATTTTTTCACGCTTAATATAGGGTTTCATTGACATTTCGAGTCAAGTCAGCTCACAAAGTGAAGTTAACAGACAAACAGTTGCTTCAGTGGATGTTTCCAATTCTCTTAGTGATGCTCATATATCTGGGAACATGGACCCTTGGATCTCCTCCAGATGCTGAAGACATACGTGACCAAAGTGGATTAATATTTAAACAATGCACTTATAATTGGTGGGATCACTCTTTGGCAATAGGTAATCTTTTTTTGTTAAATTATGATAACCAATTCTGTTACAATTTTAATTAAATGTGATAAGAAGTTTTCTACCATAATGTTGTGTAATTTTCTTATTTTTAATATGATAGTTAAGTATTTGATATTTATACACACTTATTTGACAAGTGTTCAGATTAAAAGACAAGAATTGTTGCTGAGATGGACAGTATTTCAAATACACTGGATAAAATCAAAATTTTTCTGCATAAACAGGTTCTCTTTATTATGAAAGCTTGAAACCTTTGTATTCCTGTTCAGTTTTGGTATGTGGGTAATTGTGATGGACATAAACTTTAAAATATTTTCGAGAATTTTACAATTTTGCAGTATTATAATGACAATTGTGTATTTAGAGAGCTAATAGGTGAGCTCATTAATTTGAATTTTATAAATTTCTATTTGGGCAGTTAATCAGAATTTTATTCATGTAGCCTTTAACTTTTTTCTCCAAAGTTGAGGATATTAACCTGCAGTAATTTTCAAACAATTCACAATTAGGTGAAGACAGAAACAAATATGTCCAAGTTCTACAGAAAATGTTTTATTAGCAACAGGTTTAAATTATTCACGGTTATTTCTCCTTCACCTAATTGTAAATTGCACATAATCATTTTAATTGTCACTGTACATAGTTATTTCTATCTTCACCTATCACTCAGAGTGTTGCCATTGATTATAATTTACAATTCCTTAAAGGTCTTGCATATATAAGTTTTGCAGTTTCCAAATAAGAATATTTGAGTATCCATGAAATGACTTTGTTTTATATAGTGCATTGTTAATCATCATGATATAACGTCTTTTCAGAAATTAATTACTATACGATTTTGGGATCTTCTCTATTTTTGTCTGCTGTCCTTGAAAGATGTTTTCCAGCATTCATGAATACTTAATTTATAAACCTAAGTTATTGAAAGTTATTCAACTTGCCTTCCCTTCAAGCACATAGAGAGTATATTGGTATACTCTATATGTTTAAAGTTCTAAATAATTTGGTACCCTGTCCTGATATATTATCCCTAATAACTTTCAAATTCCCCTTGTACCCACATGCAATTCTAACTTATTTGAAATCTCATGAGCAAAAGACTCTCCTCAAAGTAAAACATCCTATACAAGCAGTGTATTTATGTGGAAAGTATGTTCCTCAATAATGACATTATATTCTGGAATTGTATAATCTATGCGTTATCTTTTTCACAGCTCATTTCTGTTTCAGATTTTGAGTCAAGCAGTTTTAAGATAACTTTTACTGGATAATTTAGCAATGAAAAGAAATTTTTATTTTGGAACTAAATACAGTATTTCACTATATGAATATACACAGTTTTACATCATTTATTATTTTAATCATTGTCTCAATTAAATTTTCATTATTTACTTGGACATCAAATAAGGTCTCCAGAAATGGATTTTTTAATTCTGGGTCCTACAGGTTTACTCTGCTTGATGGTTTGCACTCTTTCTAGTGCTGAGTGATCATATCCAATTTTCAGAATTCCCTATGCAATGAAGAGAAAAACATACTATTATTTAGTTAAAATTTGATTTTTTTCTTTTTAGTTGCATATGCTGATCAATCGATGCATGCGAAAGCCCACCATGAAGATCTCACAAAATGCTTAAAGTGTGCAGAAGGATGTAAGAAGTGCAAAGACTCAGCTCCATGCCTTGCTAACTACAACTGGCCATTCAGGTGTGTCTAAAAGTTATTTAGCTCTAAGTATTATTATGATTTAAAATAATTCCAATAAATTGGGCCTGCAGGATTTAATTTTGACAGATCACACAGAAAGGCCAGTTCTAGTTATAAGAATTAATCTTAAATCTTCGCAAGAGCAAAATTCATAAAATTTGAGTTTTTAGTTAACTGCATCTGACTTAATAACCATCAATCTTCATTTACAATTCCACCTTATCATATGTAGACTTATGAAAAATTCTTTAATTTATTTCCAAATGCAATGATTGCTTCATGGTTATTCTATGGAAAACTGTTTCCTTCACTTACTTAAAGTAAAATGAATGATTTTCAAACATTAAGAAGCCAAGCTGAGGAAAACTTAATGATATTCAATTTTCACATTGGAATTCAGAAATGTAAATTATACTAAATTATCTGAAAAGAATTGGTTGAAAATGAAGAAACAGTAAAAATCAACAATAAATAGTTATAGATACATTCAGATCTGTTATTTGTCTCTAAATAGATGACTTCATGTTTTCATGAATCATTAACTATTGAAACTATATCAGAGAAAGTGAAGGTTTTCATACATGAATGCATACTCATGACCTAATTACAAACTTTGATCTTTTTACTAAGATGTTGGATAATATATTTACTACAGGATTACACTACTATCCATCTCTATCTCATGTGTTGTATCAACTCTTGCACTTGTGGGCTATGTTTACCACCACAGGAAGATTAAAGTATTCAAAGTTGCAAGTCCAATATTTTTGGGCATCACTCTTCTTGGTTGTGCCATAATGTACTTGGAAATGGCAGCCATATTTCCAGTCCTTGATCTCTATTCTTGCATTGCCACAAAATGGACACGTCACTTAGGATTCTGTGTAACATACACAGCTCTCTTGATGAAAACTTGGAGGTAAATATATCTGTAATTTTCAGTTTGCTTTTAGCTGTCCAATGTGTGATTTGTAATTTTATGTGACAGCCTGATTACTGTTCTGCTAAATAATTGATTATATTCAGTGTTGAAAGATGTTGCATTACAAGTAGCTGCAATGGTGTGTGACCAATGTGTTATATATGTTGCTTTAAAAAATGTTGGCACTGTTTAAAAAGTTTAAAGAATACCAAGAATTTTATCATTGTAATTATACTGGAACTGAGAAAAAGTGCTATCAGAGTTAAAAGAGCGATTATGAATGAGTCCATTCCGTCATGTTTTTCATTGCATGTTCTCAGTTTCTTCATGTGAACGTGGATCCTGGAGAATTCTTGTGGGTCAGATGGTGAGGAAGATTATTTGGATCCCTTTAGATTTCCTTTTTCATGAAATTCATAAGTAGGCTTCTCGATAAGCTTAGTTTTGCTTTGCATGCTTTGGAATGGGAATTTGTATTGTAGTCAAAGCCAATATTTAAAATTGTAGAAACGTTTATTGACTGCATTTAGTTTACACAATTTTACTTTATGTAAATGCTATTCTTGTTTTTAGAATCAGTACTGCCTGATAGCTAATTTCACCATTCAAGTCCACAGAGAGCTAAGTAATTTAAAGATTTATGTAATCTTCACAATGAAAGTTTTCTCATATTAGGTGGTGAGATATCTTTAATGAAAAAAATTTCCTCATTTTTTCACGCTTAATATAGGGTTTCATTGACATTTCGAGTCAAGTCAGCTCACAAAGTGAAGTTAACAGACAAACAGTTGCTTCAGTGGATGTTTCCAATTCTCTTAGTGATGCTCATATATCTGGGAACATGGACCCTTGGATCTCCTCCAGATGCTGAAGACATACGTGACCAAAGTGGATTAATATTTAAACAATGCACTTATAATTGGTGGGATCACTCTTTGGCAATAGGTAATCTTTTTTTGTTAAATTATGATAACCAATTCTGTTACAATTTTAATTAAATGTGATAAGAAGTTTTCTACCATAATGTTGTGTAATTTTCTTATTTTTAATATGATAGTTAAGTATTTGATATTTATACACACTTATTTGACAAGTGTTCAGATTAAAAGACAAGAATTGTTGCTGAGATGGACAGTATTTCAAATACACTGGATAAAATCAAAATTTTTCTGCATAAACAGGTTCTCTTTATTATGAAAGCTTGAAACCTTTGTATTCCTGTTCAGTTTTGGTATGTGGGTAATTGTGATGGACATAAACTTTAAAATATTTTCGAGAATTTTACAATTTTGCAGTATTATAATGACAATTGTGTATTTAGAGAGCTAATAGGTGAGCTCATTAATTTGAATTTTATAAATTTCTATTTGGGCAGTTAATCAGAATTTTATTCATGTAGCCTTTAACTTTTTTCTCCAAAGTTGAGGATATTAACCTGCAGTAATTTTCAAACAATTCACAATTAGGTGAAGACAGAAACAAATATGTCCAAGTTCTACAGAAAATGTTTTATTAGCAACAGGTTTAAATTATTCACGGTTATTTCTCCTTCACCTAATTGTAAATTGCACATAATCATTTTAATTGTCACTGTACATAGTTATTTCTATCTTCACCTATCACTCAGAGTGTTGCCATTGATTATAATTTACAATTCCTTAAAGGTCTTGCATATATAAGTTTTGCAGTTTCCAAATAAGAATATTTGAGTATCCATGAAATGACTTTGTTTTATATAGTGCATTGTTAATCATCATGATATAACGTCTTTTCAGAAATTAATTACTATACGATTTTGGGATCTTCTCTATTTTTGTCTGCTGTCCTTGAAAGATGTTTTCCAGCATTCATGAATACTTAATTTATAAACCTAAGTTATTGAAAGTTATTCAACTTGCCTTCCCTTCAAGCACATAGAGAGTATATTGGTATACTCTATATGTTTAAAGTTCTAAATAATTTGGTACCCTGTCCTGATATATTATCCCTAATAACTTTCAAATTCCCCTTGTACCCACATGCAATTCTAACTTATTTGAAATCTCATGAGCAAAAGACTCTCCTCAAAGTAAAACATCCTATACAAGCAGTGTATTTATGTGGAAAGTATGTTCCTCAATAATGACATTATATTCTGGAATTGTATAATCTATGCGTTATCTTTTTCACAGCTCATTTCTGTTTCAGATTTTGAGTCAAGCAGTTTTAAGATAACTTTTACTGGATAATTTTGCAGGTGAAGTCTTATTCTTGGGCTGGGGGATAAGAGTCTGCTTGAATGTTCGCAATGCTGAGTCTCTGTTCAATGAAGCACGCTTCATCAGCTATGCCATCTACAACATAGCAGTTGTGAACATTGCAATGGTTGCCTTTCAGTAAGTAATTCCTTGCACATAACATCGAAGAAGTGAAAGCATGACTTTGTATTGTCATTTTTCAATTTTCAGGAATAAAATAATGAGAATGTAAAAAAATAATGTAAATTTTAGTACGACAAAATTATAGAAGAATTTCTATGAATGATTGCCATCTTGTTATTTCTAGTAAATGTTTCTGAATTGTTGACATGAAATTGTTTATTGGATACCATTAATGGAGGTGCATGATGTTATGAGGTACTCTTTGCTAAAAAACTTTATTCTCAAATCTGATGGAAATGATGTCTTAATTTTATATTTAGTCAGTACTGGGATTTTTTACAAAGATTGATTTCTCCCATGTCTTATTTCATCAGTGTTATTATATACAATCATAAGTGTACTACAAATACTCTCTCAGCAGTTAAAATTGCTGATAATAATGCTGCACATCAGGAGATAATCTAAGTCATGACTTCTGAATTTAACTAATGAAGTTAATCAATTTCATCTTTAGAAAGCACAAAGGGGTTGCATTCATCCCATTTCCCTCTTCTGATGACTCTGAATAAGACATGATGGAGGTATTCTTAGGAACATCAAGTAATACAATAATATTCCAGCTATATTCTGCATGAAACAAGATATTGAAATTTCTTCAGAAGTAAATTTATAAGTGTCCTAAATAGCTAAGTTATGTGTAAAGCCTATCAGAGTAATCATGTATGAAGTAATAATGTATAGTAAAAGTTTACTATGGTAAAATTGGAAAATCCACCCAGAAAAAAATTAAAAAATGCTTAGTAAATATAATAATTATTGCTCCTATTCATAGCAATCAGCAATGGGATATTAGTGGGTTAAAGCTGCTAATACTTGGTCTAGTGGTATGAATGAACATAATGTGTCCAGTACTATGATTCCACTGTCTATCATTAACCAGAAATTTACATCTGGTACTCCTTTCCAAGGGCTGAGTCAACCTGTAGCCTTCTCCATTAAAATGTATCCAAACAAAATTGGCAAATGGAATGCTATAGGTGGGAATCAAACCTGGCCCTTTGTATGATGAGTGAGTGCCTGAACCACCTAAGTGCCATGGCTACTCAATAAATAGTAATGCTATATTTATTACATACAGGAGAAAATAAAATCTACTAGATAACTTTTTTAATAATAAGAAAATTCTTTCATGGAAATGGAAAGACCCCATTTACATCCATTTTAATAATAATTATTATTATTTATGGAAAAACCATTCCCTAGAAAAATCTGATTAGCTGGGACTGGAACTCAATACCTTATGCTTGGAGTGCTACCACACAAACCACTCTGCCATTGGTATGGCAGAGTATCTGATGGTACTCTTACCCATCTTGGCATCATCAAGAATTAAATATATCCTATTTTAATCATATGTATGTACTAGGCTTACATGATTATATCAATTCATATTTATTCACATTCATTGGCTCTTTTACAGTGTAATTCTGGACTTTGTCTCACTAAATCCCTGTTTCTTCAACTTTCATACATTTTTCTTAATGCTGGATAATTGAAAGTTGTAGAAGTATAGCTGCGTAGAAAAATTTTCAAAAGAGGAACATAATTTTCATATTTATTAGATCATAATTCATAATATATTTTTCTATGATGTTACATGCATGACACTGTTGAAAGTGTAAAACTATGCCAACATCACTTATGAAGTAGTACAACAAGTAACTGTATTTTTTGCAGCCTCTTGATCTTTCCAAGAGTTGGACCAGATATAAAGTACCTCCTTGGTTTTGTACGTACCCAGCTCAGTACAACTGTGACCATTGGATTGGTGTTTGGTCCTAAGGTACATATCAATAAAGGTGGAGTAAACTAACAGAATTTCATCAAGTTTCAATTCATCAAAGCAATTTCCCTTCACAGATTTATCGAGTTCTGCGAGGTCTAGGTGACCAGTATGAGAGTCGTGTGCGAGCTAAAGGAGTTTCAGCATCCTTCTCATTGAATGGTCTTGGTTTGGGACCAGATGAGAATTCTGACCTTTATCAAGAGAACGAAGAGCTCAAGGTAGAAGTCAGTTCATAAGTCTAAAAAGACATTACCTTTAGCAGCCCTGCATATAACTTATGCTATAAGTGATGATAAGGAAAATAGCTTTTCCTCAATATGTATCCATATTAGTTTCTTTTTGGTTTTTATTGTTTTCTGTTGGTTCCTGTTCTAATGGTTTTCCAAAAACTTACAAAAATTGTTATTTGTTTTCTATATAATTACTAAGTTTGTTTTGGTTTTCTAAACATCTTATTGGTTTTATAGTCAACTCCTGTTGGTTTCAATCTCTTATTTCTATATCCATTTCCTTAAAGTTTTCTTGTAAATTAGTAATTATATTTTCCAATTTAGTTAAATGTCCATTTTTCAACTAATGTTTTCAAGTTTTAAAAGGAACCTATTAAAATGGCGAAAGGCATTCTAATGAAGAAACCAGCAGACACGGCAAAAATAATGTTTATACCATGTTATTCTATGATCCCATTGGTATATGACAAGAGAATCATTACTGGTGAACTAAAAAACAAAAGAATCCGATTTATATACACAAATGAATACCATTAGGATTTAATTAAACTAATGAAAGATTCTAATAGGAATAACCAAGTTTTCTCAGACTATTAGAAACAAATGAAGTTTTTAATAGAAAGTGGTAGAAGTGCCATTTGCAACCGATGAAAATTTTCAGCAGGGAAAGCCAGAGGTGGGGAACCAGTGGATGATCACATTTACCATTCAGTCACATGAAAATGTGAAAACCATCTGGATCCTTTTGTGTCATGTAATGCCTACAATCAAATAGTTTAGCATAAAATATTATATGAGAAAATGGTCTTCCACCTCTGCTGTAGGATAAAAAAGTTTAAGACTACAGGACTAATCGTCTATTAGCCCCTAACCAAAATTTCTTTGTCTTACCATAGCTTTGTTTGGCTCCATGTGCCCCAAAATCTTTTTTAGGAAGTGCTCCAAAAAATATATTCAAAATTGCTGCAATGTATTTCTTATGGGAGAATTTTGTACCAGAATGGCGTTGAACACCTGGCCTCTCTGATAGATATCTTTGCAGATTACATTATAGAAGTATGTACCTTCAGTATTGACATCTTGATTCTCAAGTTTTTAACATTCTAGAAATGATGTCCAAAAAAATTCCAAAAGCTTGTATAATGCATTTTTATGAGAAAAACCATGATTTTGCTGCCTCCTGGGATCAAACTCATGATAGTTAGGATTAATTTCTCAATTTTTCTGATGGTCAATTGTCAGGGCACATACAAAAAAAAACCCAGTCAATGGCATCTGCTGTTTAGGCTAAGATTTTGTATCCTATATATATGGCTCCAAAGCATCCATAATAGATAGTTAAAAGTCTGATGATTACAGAAGAGTATATTAACAAAAACCATTCCCAATTCCTAAGCATCACTAATTGCTGTCACTTATTAAGTATAATACTAAACTTTGCTAAATATTTTTGCTTTTATATACATTTAAGTCACTTATCACATAAAAATGTATTTTCCATGTATCACTATAATTTGAGAGCAGAATGTGTATTTGCTCTTTTTCATTTTGAAATATATATAAGTTCAATATAATTAAAATTGACTGTTATCCTGAATCATAATCACCTCAAATATGTAGCATGGTCAGCATGAACAATGATGCCTTTTATCTCTCTAGCAAATATCTGAATCTGGCATGTTAAATAAATAGCTATTTGAATTCAAATTCCCTATACAGACTTCATTGTATTTATCTTAGGAGGAGGTGCAGAAGCTTGCTGCTCAAATTGAGTTTATGAAAATTGTCCATATGGAAATGAACAATCGACATGTAAGACCCAGGCCTGGAAGTTATTTCTGTGGATCACCAGAGCCTGCAACAAGCCCAGTAAGTAAAACTGGAGGTAATTTTACATTACCTCCACCACCTCAAGAGAATAGAGATAAGCAGACAGAAAAAACTGGAATTCCAGGTCCAAGTACTTTAAGAAGCAGTCTCCATGGCACAAGAGGAACGACTGTTGCTACAACAGCCACATCAGCTGCTTGTTGCATTCCTCCATCACTTGATGTGATAAGTGAGATAGTTTGACTGATTTATGGTGAAGAAGTATGATTGTGATAAGTTACACAAAGGTGTGTACTATTTATTGTCCAATTTTCCTACTGTGTTCATATAATTCATCCAAACTATAGCCGATATTTTTCAAATAATCACCTATTTTAATTTACTGATTTTATTCCATTTGTGATGAAGAAGAAAGCACTTAAAGATAAAATGGTTACTGAAGGATTCAGATATCCTGATGTTGACTTGCATAAACTTGAAGGAATAGTTCTGAATTTTTCTTTGACTTGAATTCATAGTTTACTAAAATCAGCATTTATATATAGTATTATTGAAAGTGCTTCAACAGCTGAGGTCATTTGGCACAATCTGGTTCTCACTGGGAACAGAGGCGGCCTTAGCAGGATGAGTGTCATGTGCAAGGCCATGATCCATAAGTATAGGCTATGTACAATACCACAAGGTTCAAGGAGTTGTCTGCCCCTAATGCTGTATGCTTTCTTATAATTGTTTCATAATATGGTATCTCATGTAGGTCCCTTTGCCCATTTGATTACATTACATATTATAACTATTCTTATGTAGATTTAGTGGCCTTTAGCCAATTAATTAATGGTTCAGAAAAATTTTGCATGCAAAATCAACAAAGTAGATAATCACTTCTGCTGAACTTACTGGAGCCCACACAGTATTTTAGTCAAAAATGAATTGGCCAAAATATTTACTCTAACACAGTACATAAGAATGCCTTGCAGATGCCTTACATATTTGTAAGATGAGATGACGGTGACAAAAGAATCTCCTATCAAACCCCACTCCCCCCCAGATATTAGGCATGAGGTCGTTGCCCTAATCACCACCCCAAAGGCCACCTCTGCTGGGAATGGAACCCAGGACCACTTGAATTTGCTGCCCACTTGGTTAGCTGGGAATTGAAATCAGCATTTTCTTTCCTTCTTGTAGTCCAAGTGTTTGCATTATGAAGAATATATATTAAATATCTCTTATAAGAAATAGAATAAAGATTTCTTATCTCTCATAAGAAATCTTTTCCGATAGTTTTCTTGCTCAATCTTCCTTGTATTGCTACAAAAGTTTTTAATATCCCATCTTTTAATCATGTTACTTGGAATTTCAAATCAAAACCATACTCTATGGCAAAAAATAAGAACCAATTTTACTTCTTTCACTACTGGTTTGATTTTGTAGGAATATTATTTCTAAATAAATATTTTCAAAGAAGTAAAGCCTGCAAGAGATAGGAAAACAATATTCTTGTGGAAGAGAAATTTTGAGACATCTGGATTAGCAAACAGGATACTTTTGTTAAAATAACAATGGATTATGATAAACAGTCATCCTCTTATAAATCCTTTAATTTCATACTGTAGTATTACTAGGAAGTACAGTATATCATTTTTTGAATTTGTTCCTCAGTGCACTTGTAAGAGTAATATCAGGTGGAAAATTAGAATAAAACCCATTTTAGGTGACCCTGCTTCATGCCTGGTTTCCTTCAGATCCTCGTCCCTATCACATGAAACACATGGTAACAATACGGCTTAACCCTTTGGCTGCGGGAAACATACTTCTACGTTTTCATAAGAGGACTGCGAGAAAAACGTATTTCTATGTTTGACCTGCTCTCTCACCCCCGTTCTTGTCCTTTCTCAATTTTATGGCCCTGCCTCTCAAAGGCTCACTCTTCTGTATTGTTCTAGATTGGGAAAATCCAAGGGATTTTGCACCTCGTGGGAAACCCAAATCTTCGATTTCTGAACAGCAGATTTACGAAATTAGTTATAATTGATAAAAATCAAGATATCTGCGAAGTGTTTGGTATCAAAATGATCAGCAAAGTGCAAGGAAAGCTATGAAAAATTAAATTTTAAATTCGGACTGCTTATACAAAACAAATTTCTTATTAAATGTATCATATATGATACCAACCATAATTTCTAAAGCATGACCACTGACCGCAACCCATAGGAAAAAGGTCGAACCGGATTATAAGGGGTAACTACCTGCTAGGATTTGCCTGCGCCTCCAGTACTCCTGTTACTTTTCTCCCGCACACAGATGTAGAAGAATCTTAGGGTCCCGCAGCTAAAGGGTTAAGACACTCTACAATCCACATTTAAGGTGAAATTTTCCAGTCACTAGATGTGGTGTGACCCCCTCTAGTTGAATGTTTACCTCATTTGATTGAGCAAGAATTTTGCACGTTTTCTGTATCGCCGTCCTTAGCTTTCCTCATCTGCCTCACCTTGTACATAAGGGGGTTTCTTTCGATACTCTTCTTTACGATAACTAATTACTTAATAAGAAAATGAAGGTATCACAAAACAAAAATCTTTATTCCGTGGTTCCATTCTAGCATTCCCCATCAGTCTCTTCACAGGGAAGAACTTTATATAAAAAATCACTTGACGGTGTCCTTTTGCAGCAAAAACAAGTTATAAGCATACAAAACTAACCAGAGTTACAGTAAAGTGTTTCATGCACTTTTATGAACTCTTACCTTTTTGTTAAAAGATTAATTATTATCATTTGTTATTATTCGTAATAGTATATCTGAAAAATTGCTTTGTTCTATAGAGAAAATGAAGCAATGAAAGTAGGCAATTTCTTTGCTCAAAACATTGACCATATTTATGTATGACGAGAATAAAGAAAAATCAATTGACCAACTAACCAAGAATCAAACCGATCTATCACATCGTTCCCTCTAGTTATCTTCAGCTGTTGCTAAATAAAGCAAACTAAAGTAGATACCTTTTCGTTTTAAGTTTATAAGCAGGTTTTCTTTAAATTAAATCCCCTGAAAAAAAGTTTACTGCTCTTCTTCAGCNTTCAAAAATTTCTTCTGTGATAAATGCATTGATAACTCGCATTTCAAAATTGTTATTATGTTGACGAGGATGATTTTTCACTACTGTAATATTTATGATAATTACTTTTGTGTTTCCGATGGAATTATTTGATTACGTTAACATTTACAATATGTTGGTTGAAATAAAATTGCCCTAGTACTAAGTGAGTATATATTCCACGACTTCCGCAATATATGACGTGTGTTGTTTAGTCATTTGTTTCCAAGTTCAATATTCAAGATATTCAATGAAACGAGATTTTCCATATCACGCACTATTATTTTTATCATTTTTCTATATCTTTTGTATAGATAACACACAGTTTATCTAACAGAAAATACGGTAATTTTTTTTTGAGCCTCAAGAAGAGTTTTAGCGTGTTTTCTTCTGAAACTATTCAGTCAATTTATTGCAAATCACATACATTTTTTGCTTTATTTATTTTCAGTATGGCAATTTAGGAATTCTATTTCTTAATCCACGATAGTGAGTGCTATCGCGGATAAGAAATCATATATAAAACTAAACAGCAATAGCTTTATCATAAATCACAGTTCCATTCGAAATTTTGCCTGATTATGGAGTAACATGTGTGGAGTGGCCGTATAGAGAAATATGAGTATATTATACTATGAAAGGGGAAATAATGCAGATTATACTCCCTCCACTGAGGATGTGTATCTCGAAAATCAATTAGCTGAGAGAATACTTCTGCCTAAAACTATTTAAAGCCACGAGAATTTTGATGAGTTTTGAAACTGACTGTCCCAGCATCAGATTTTGATCGACAAGCTGGTTATTTCCACTTGGAATCCCATCGGTTTTCACTATCACCTCTCTGAGAAATCTGCGGACGAGCTAAAAATGCTTCCGGGTTGCGGTGCGATACGCTATTCCCATAAAATTGTAGTATTTATAACATGTCAAGCCAAAATTGCTGCTAAGTGAGTCATGATTTTGTATTAATGGGTCCCATGAGATTGACTTGGAGGATTCTGGAAGGATAAAAGTTGTTTTTGAGAAGAAGATTGCTCTTAGTTAGATACATTTTCATATCTATAAGAAATCTTCCTTTCTATACCAAAAAAGAAATGTGTGCAAAAATATTTCAAATCATGGAAAAAAATAAAACTAAACAGCAATAGTTTTATCATTTCCACACTGCTGCAATAAAAAAAATTGGATTGCAGCAGTGTAGTAAATCAATACCTTTTGTTTATGCCTTTGCTAACTTTTTTCAAAGATACAATTAAATTCCTCCTAGGAACTGTTTCCTTCTCACATCTTAATGTTCATAAAAATTGCATAATCCAACAGAGAATAACTGCAGCTTTCAAAATGCTCCTTTATCTTTGCTTACAAAAACAAATTCAAAAGTTTCAATATTCTAAATAAAACATGCCACAGGAAATTTGCAGGGTCTATATATGTAAAAATAACCCAGCTAGCACAGATCTGCTTGTTGACCCAAGATTTATGTAAGCAGGTCTTTGCTAGCTGGGGAATGCTTTATTTTTTAGTACAGTTGTAGGAGAAATTTTTCCCAAATTCTAGATTGTAGGCAATTTTGCATTTACTTCAGTGATCTCAGGATCTCCATAAGAAAAATCCCGGCTGCCCCCCTGATATATATA
>KZ309462.1:3655-24128 GCA_000376725.2 Ladona fulva
TCATGTATTTCCAATGGTTTCTCGTCAATGAATACTTCAGTAGAGATGTCCACCTTTTTTTCTACTGTGGTCCAAGTTCATTGAATTTTTTTTTTAAATATGACAAAAAAATTGGATCATTCACATTTCTATTAATGAGGTCATCTCAAGTTTACCAGTAGCAGTCAAAGTTCATTAAGATAAACATTTCCATTTTGGCCAATGCTCTGATTTCAGTTGCTTACCCAAACTTTGTTCCTTGATCCTGGAATATTTTTGGATGTTGGATGATTATAGAAAAACAGTGGGTTTGAAACTGTGGGTGTGAAAACTAAACATCATTCACAACAGCATGAAACTAAAACTCTGTTCTCAATTTCCTGCTGAAATTGTGAATTTCTCTCAGTTGAAGCTTTTCCAAACAAGATCCAGCTCATATTTGATTCATGTTCTTTCGTTCAATGCATGAAATGAAATTTTTTGGTGTGGTGTGTGTGATTGTGGGCTTTGCTAACAGAGACTTATCATGGAAAGGATCTACAAGAAGAGAATAATCATAGCTCAATGGTTTTCCTTTAACAATAATTGCAGAAGAAAGTTGGAACTGAACATAAAGCCAGTAATGCTATACCAGCCATATCAAGTCAGACAAACATTTCACATCAGTCCCAGAAGACATACGATAGTGAACCCTTGCAGCATACCAATGATTCTTGCATGATTTCAGATCCAGGTGCTATTTATGATTACCAAGAGCAGGTAATCAAGGCATCATTTGGACACCAAGAGGTAAATATTCTACTACCAATCATGGGTTGTTGATTTGATGTTTTTTATTTTTATATTTACATTTAAAATAGAAATATATTAGCAAATGAAATTCTTTGTCATTTTTATTTTCAGCTTCCTTAAATTTGTAAGCTTGTTGTTAACTAATAAAAAATAAAATACTATGATGCTGTGATGCCTAATATTACGTGATCTGCTTTCTTTTACCTATTATGTTCCACCTGTGTCTAATGTTAGTTGTAGCACCTTTAATTTTCCATTTTGTTACATATTACACTATACTTCTGTATGTTTTGTTCTATTTGTAGATTGCTTTAGTGATTTAAATTTTCCTTTCTTTTGCTGGCTAACAATAATTAATCTTTAAGTGACCTTCCATTCTTATTGTGCCTAACATGGATTTAGAATCCTATCTTAATAACATGGAAAAGCATGAACTTGAAAAGTCTGATTCATGATGAGTTGAATTTTACATGAGAATCAGACTTGTATAATGTGAAAATTGTCTCTATGTGCTTAAAATATTTAAGAGTTTGCTCTAAATTCTTTGTTATTTCTTTTTGCTTAAACTAATTGTTAATTATTTTGCTCTGAATTTAAACTTTTGAACATAACGCATGTATTTCTCCAATTCCAAAGTATTGAGATAGCTATGTTTATATTTTTCAATTAGAAACCACATGTAAGTCATGAGCACGTAATGCACTTTGAACAAGGAAAAGATAGTGCCATTGCCACTGTCGCATGGATGGTTATTTTTGGTGATGGCCTTCATAATTTCATTGATGGCTTATCAATTGGAGCTGCATTTAATGAGAGTATATTGACTGGTATCAGCATAAGTGTAGCAGTAATGTGCGAAGAATTCCCTCATGAACTGGGTGAGTTCAACAAAATAGATCCCTTATTGTTAATTACGTAGTGCTAATACTGTAATCTAGGGAAGAGTTGATGAATTGCCAAAGATTATGGATAAGATTAATTTAATAATATTGCTTATTATTCCTCATTATTAGTTATAACTGAATGATAATTGACTGAAAGCATTATGAATTTTATTTTCTTGGAGAGAATTCTCTTATACTCATTAACTCACTGTGTTTTAGGGTTCTCTTTATCTTAGATGCTCTGGAATTGTGAATAAAAATTCACCTTTAACAGGTGAACTAATTTTAATGCAAGTAAATGCCAGATGATGGTAGCAAAGATGTGACATTGGGGTTGGCTCTCTATTATAAATGACTGATGGGCAAGATAATTGTCTTCCATGATTCTGAATGTAGCAATCTTTTGCTTTGAAATAGGCATACCACAGTTCATCTCGTTGTTTCTCCAAATCCAGTGCTTTTTAGCTGATCAGCAATTAAACCACAACTACCCCAATAGGAATGGCAAGATATGGATGTGGTTTTCTTGTAATAAGTTTTGTATTCTATGAAATGTTAAATGAAATTCATGATTTATCTGCCTTTCATTCAAAGTTATTTTTGTACTTGCTCACTCTACTGTAGGAATTTTTGTTTTGTTCCAGCTACTTCCAGTCAAATTTATTTAGCTAAATTGGGTCATCAGTGTATTTTTAAATAAAATATTCTCATCCATAGTACAGATTATATTTCCTTTTATAAAAGAAATAAGAATTTTATTCGTTTGAGCAGCAATCAAAGCAAGAGTAATGAATAGAAAAATATAATCCTGAGGCCATAATATATCATATTCAAGTCTGTGGTCAATTCTTATGAACTCCCTATTCTAATTTTAATGAGTACATAAATAATCCTCCTATTCAGTAGTGGAATTCAGTCAGTTTGCAGCAGATCTTTGAATATTCCAATTTTGCCAAATTGGTTCCTAAATTGTCAGATATATGTAGTAGATCATACCAATGTATAGGATTACCATACCTCCTGCTTTATTAGAATTGTCCCAGTTTTAATGCATAGTCTTGGACAATTTTCCATTATTCCGGTTAGTAGGAAAACTTGAAGAAAAATCATAATGTAAGATATGGGTGTCTCCTTGTTAGAAACCATTTAAATGCAAATTTTCATTTAGTATTGATGCTGCACACACTTTTCTTAATGTCTTATAAGCACATAAAGTTAACACACACATATTTTTAAGTCAACATACTGGTTTCATCCCAATTTTGCCTGATTCAGAATTTGTTTGGCCTTATTCTTTTACTATCAGAATATGGTAACTCTACTTGTAAAGGTATTGACATTAGCTCATTACAGGGAGAATATAATTTCAGCATTGCTTCATGAAATATTTATTACGTATTTGATCATTTACTTTTAAATTATAATAGTTTTAAAATGTGTAAATTGTTATTGATGCAATTCACGGTTGCATACTCCGCAGGGGCAAGTATCCATAGGACCTGTTGCTAAAATTTTTTAATCCCACCGCTGCTCCTATTTCTATGAATTCAAAGCTTAGAGAAGAATTAATGTATCCACAATTTTCCAGATGGATCTTTATTTGAATGGCAAAAAATTCTGCTATTTAAATTGCTAGTGTTTTATTTTCTAACTTAATAGAAAATTGTTTTACTTAAAAATTCAGTTAAAAGAACCAAAATTGATTCATGCTCTTTGACTATGCTGATTAGTAGAAAGTGGTTTAATGGGATATGGAATGAATCTTCTACAAGTTGTTTTCAGAATGATTATGACTCAGCCGCTAAAGAAAGTGCCACTATCATTTTATGAGATCTGTGCTTGAAATTTTTATTTTCAATTACTGTTCTTGCCAAATTCTAATGTATAACATTCTCTCAGCCTAATAATTTTTGTTTCATGTATTTCCTTGAATGGAATTTGCAGGAATCCTAGCATATTTACAAAAGTGATCAGCAACAGAGGAAATGATTATATTTGAATTTATATTTGCTGAGCATCTATCCCCAAATCAACATTTGATTTATGATGCATCTGACTGTTCCCATAAAGAGAATATTAAAACTGAAAGGTCAGTTTTCAGTGGAACCTGTCATTTCTCACATCTTTTGTAACTGACTTAATTTGTTGAAAGAGAGTTCATAATTACCCATTGAAAAACCAGAGTACATAATATTAACATAATAATGTATGTGATCTTAAATACATGTGTTAGTTGAAGAAGAGAGCAACTAAAGTATTCAGATATTGACCAGCAATTGCCAGAAGTGGGATATGATTCATTTTTAGCAAATAATTATTGTCAAGTATTTTGTATAATAGCATGTATCATGGTGACATTTCAACTAGAGATTATGAAGGAAGAAATTACTGTGTAATATGCAAAGTTGTCATTAAAAAACGGAATTAGTTTCCTAGTGAAAAGTTGTTCCTGTTTTTTCTTCCTGGTATGGATTACCACAAAGTAACTCGCAGTTCGGTGGATTTTATTATATATAGAGATTATGAATTGTTTGCTTCATATTTATGTAGGCAAAAAGGTGTTGGTAAAGTCTAACAAATTATAAATTAATCTACATGCTTCAAAAATATCTATACTTTTCATTAAATTTTGATTTTTTTTCCAAGGCCGTGATTTCTGAAGGCTAAGATAGTTCAATACCAAGCTGATTAAATAAATTAATAATAAGTAAAGAAAACGTTTTATATTCTAATTAGCTTCAAAATAAATAGGTTTATCTCCCAAGTTTGGGTGTTCATTAATCTAGCTATTTGATCATTACTATTCATCAGACATTTGCTTGGCTACTTAACATGTAAGCTTAGTTTGCAATCACAGGTTTCATTGCTGGTATGATGTCTGTCAGTCTGACTTGAATGTGTATACTAAGTGCACTGACTGACTTAAAAGTGTATTATAAATTTGTATGTTATATTTATTCTATAAAACCTAAGTTGATGATCGATAGAAATGATCTGCTTTAATTAGAATTATGTCCTCCAATGCTTTGCATCTTGATGCATTTTTAGGCTGAAAATAAAGTGATTTGTATGCTGTTTGTTGTTTTAGTTCTTCTTAATTATTAATTTGTTTTACTGTGTCTGTGTTACCTTCCTTAATACCTTATCTTCTGTATCTTTCTTTTTTGTGGCTTGTATTTCTCCAGAAAATTATTCTCTCCTGTAACTTCCATGGAATCCTCTGATTTCATTGGTGATCAGACCTAATTGTGTGATCTTAAAACTAGGAATGTAGAGAACTTTATAGTTTCCACAGTTTAAGAATTTGAAGCATTAAGTACATGATATTTCTTTGTTTTAATATGTGTGGGTTGATGGCATAAATGTCACTAAATACTAAAAATGTCACTAAAAGTAATAATTAAATGTGGTTAAATATTTCAAAACATTGAGTATGTTGTAAATATCATATTAATACATTGCTTTTGTTAAAATAATATTATGGTAAATATTTTATGAATAATAAACAACTAAAGTTTGTAGCATTTTTAATTGAAAACAATCCTCTTTGATTTATACATACATATACCTACAAACATTTTACAAATAGTCATTTATTTTATATTAGAAAATCCTGAATCAAGATCTACTCCTTCAGTTATCTGCTTATAAGTCTTTATCTTTGGCTTTATCATCATGTTTTCATGAAGTCAATTTTGCTTGTAACACTTCCAGGCAGCTATAAAAACTTTACCTGTAAAATGCCACTCCTTTAATTGGCACCTGCAAGCATTAATATTAGAGTACTATAACTGCTATGCAGTAAGGTTATCAGGGGTGAAAATTATTCTTATCAGTGATTTCTTCATGCAAACTAAGCACCCCTTGATCACAAAATTGAAAAATTGCCACTAAGTGAAAATCTATTGGATATTATTAAAATGGGGGAATATTGCTAATGGGTGAAAAAGTCTCTAAATCTAGCAAAATAAATTGCTTATTTGGTATCTAGGTTAAAGGTATAAATTTTTTTAAGTGTTGGGGCTCCCAGATAGCCAAGTGGGCAACACGTTCGACTTTGGTGAAAGTGGTCCCGGGTTCGATTCCCGGTGGGGGCTCACGTGCAAAATGACCTTAGCTGTTGAAGCACTTTTAACAATGCTACTACTACTTTTTTAAGTGTTAATGTTTACTGAGCAAACTCAATCTCTGCTCTAGAAATATAACTAATATTCTCACATTTTTATTTTCATTTACCTCAATAACAGTCTTTATGAAGTTCAGTCACAGAGAGAGTACTATAATGTTTAATGATTTTTTGAAACCTGTTTAGATTCAGGATGACAGTTTTTTTATTTTTATTTCAGGAGATTTTGCTGTTCTACTTAATGCAGGAATGTCTCTAAAGCAAGCATTGTTGTACAATTTTCTCTCCGCTTGCACTTGCTACCTTGGCTTGATATTGGGAATTCTCCTGGGGGAAATCCAAGCCAGTATATACATATTTGGCTTTGCAGCTGGAATGTTTTTGTATATTTCTTTGGTGGATATGGTGAGTCAGTTGTTTTTTTTAAGATTTACTGCTCTTATGTTATCCATGGCTAATTTTCTGAATGTGAGAAATAGATATTGAATATCTACTTTTAATCCAATGAATATTAATTAGTTCTATTTAACCGAATAGGAATGAGTGAATGAGGAAATTTTGCCATTTGACGTTTTCTGTATTTAAAGATGTTTTACTAGTTTGGCCCCTGTTACATATCACTAAAAGCATGGAGGGCACTGTGCATGCCTTTTAATTTTTCTGATCACATGTCAGTGAGAACAGGTGTTTAGAGTTACTCCCACATTTTGTTAAATATTTGTAGGATTTTCTTATGTTAAGGATTTCTCTGATAGACTTGACTATGTACATGATATTCCATCCAAAGCTGTCAACCACTCAAACTTTAGAAACTTCCATTTTTGTATTTTCTTTTGATTAGAACCCTAGAAGAAACAGATGTGATAAATATCAACACAAATGGGACTTGTCTCCTGGTCTCCCAATTGCAATAGCAGGAGACCTGAGATCAGGTCCCAGTCATGTCAACATTTTTCATATGTATTTCTCCTTGGGTTTTTAAGCCATACTGCAATATGTTCAATGTTATTCCTTATCTGTGTTCCCTGTTTTCTCATTATTTTGATCTTAAAACTAATGTGCTATTTCAGTGACATTTTTTTCAGACAATTCAGAAAATCTAAATCTGATCTACTTCCATTTGACCAAATGAAAACTTTTCTTCAATTTAAGTTTCTGGACTATGGATTCATTGGATTTGCGCTAATGAGTAACTCATGCTGCCAAAAAATAAATTAATGCTTAATAAATGTTAAACTAACCTGATGGAATCTAATTCATCTGCTGTATTTAATCATAGTACATGAAAATATTGATAATAAGGTACACGGTAAAATGAGGATAAAACAAAAGATTGCACACATGTTCCAGCATACTTACCGTCTTATCTGTGAAAATTCTATTGCTGTCAGAATTCATTCATGCCATGCCTAAGATGGAGCAGGGTGCTTAAGTTGAAATGTTTTATGCCACACATGCTTAGTTTTAATCTCTGTCTTCTGAGTCAGTTCAAGCAAAATGGATGGCAAAACTGAATGTGTGGGGGGCTTTAAGTGCTTCAATCAGTCTAACCATCTTGCATCAGTTGTTTTTTCCTAAAATTATCCCCTACAGAATGATTTTTTCCTGGTTATCTTCCTGGTGGCTAGTCAAGTGTCAAAAGAATTTAGGAATATTATGGAATACTTTTGGAGGATAGCACCTACCTGCCTAGATCTGTACCTAGTGCTCCAGTAAAATTGACTCATTTGATATTTTCTCCATCTGTGATACTGTACTTTTATGATTCTGACATAGAAACTACTTATATTGAAGAAAATTTCCAATTTATTTTGATTTGTCAATTCCTGTTCCATAATTCTCAATTCCTGTTTAATTGGGACAAGGAAGTGAATGTGGCTCCATTATTAATTTTTCCTAAAAGAGATCATAAAGTAGAGTAATTGATAATCAATTAAGTTACAGATCAATTGACTGTCCGTGGGTTTAACAGGGGTAGAAACTCAAATAGAATGTCATGTGGGACATTGATAGAAGATACAGCTCTCTCTCTCTATGAAACATAGATAAAAATGCTTTTTCCACTGGCAGAAAGCATCTCCCAAGAATTAAATTAGTTTTTAGACATGTTTATTGATGTATTTTTGTATTATTTGCATATATATGTATATGCGTGCGTGCAGTAAAGCCCATTTAAAATGCTCCCTCTGAAGAAGCTCTCCTGCTTAATATGCAGTTTCTCTTGGTCCCATTCCATTTCATGCGAAACTTACAGTAAAAATACAGCTTTAGATGCTCTACTAACCATTTACAAGAGAAATATTCCTGTTCCCAGATGCATTGTAATTCTATTTAGCTGATGATGACCCACCTCATTTCATTGACTAAAAATTGGGGTGCCTGGTTGCCTAATTTACAGTCGAAGACCAGAAGTCATTCACATTATCTGTATTGACTGTATCTCCTCTCTCTTTGGACTTTCCTTGTCTTTTGACTCTTTAGATGACTAATTCTGTGAGAAGAAAATGAGAATAATACAAAACACAACAATCTCCTTCCAACTCTTGGGGCTGATTTTAGCACTGAATATTAGATTAAAAAGTCGCTTTGAAGTATTTCCTTTCATCTTAAGTTTTAAATATGTAGAATAAACCAGTGGCTGTGCTGTGTGTTTTGAGTATAGGAAAGCAAACTACTGAATTCTTTTTTTTTTTAGGTCTTTAGCACTTATTTAAAAATTAAAAAGCTAAAAAACCATTCCATTTTGTTTTCCAGTTTGCAAAAAAGTAGGCATATCCCATTTAAAATTTTATCCTGCTTATAATGGTTTTCTTAATGGTCCTCTGCATCTTAATCGAGTTTGCATATTGCCTCTATTTTATTTGCTGCCCTTGTTTATGTAGGTGCCCAGAGATTACCTTCCAGTGAATCATATTCACTTCGCCTTTTCTATATTTCATCTTCTGAATCATAAATTCTTGATGGTTCTACGGTCTTTTCAATACTTTTTCGTTGACCATAAACTGAAATAAATAAAGGAACAAACTCTGAGAAAACATCAAAAAGTTTTATTTTGATAGTACTTATATATTGATGGATTTTTGGAGTTTGTTACTTGACTTATGAACTGTAGCATCAGTGGTTGATTCTGTTCTGCTCATATTAGGAGTTGTGGAGTAATGCATATCTGAGTTCTAACCTTAGTGGAAAAATATTGTAAAAGGAAATTGGTCTTCAATCACCTAAACATAAACTACCTTCTTGTAATACGATTTCTCCCTGAATCTTAACGAAGTTTTTCAAACGATTGCATCTATTTAACTAGATACATCAAATGTTTATGGCTCATTGTAATAATTAAATCCATTTTAAGCAGTATATTAATATCTAGGAAACAGAATTTGTGGTACCTAGGGATCCATTTTTCCCTAACATTTGCTTTTTAAATGTTTTAGTCTCTACATTTAAAGCTTATATTTTTGTTTAAATTGCTAGAAATTTTGAACAATTTTCTTAACTGTATTTTGAAAAATTTCCATTTAATTGGCTGTACCTACAAATAATTTTTTATGTACTTTTCATTAAGTCAGTACCACTTGTATCATACACTAAGACCTCTATCTAATGATAATCTACTTACATCATTAGTACATTTTATTGCAAATATGACGTGTGCTATGCACTTACAATTGTGTGATAATACACTTAATCTTTATGGGTAAATAGTATACATTTTCCAACTGTGTGATGGAAAAGACCTCTCTTGCTTGTTGAATCTTGCAATTCAAAATATACCATTGTTTTTACCAAAGAGATATGGTTCCTTGGTTTGTTTAGACACTTGTAATCAAATCCAAACCATAAATACCAATGCTATTTGTGTACAATGATTTGTGATATGGCAGCATTATTATTTGAGAATCAGGTAACTCCATTTTCTCTTCACAGGAAGAATGTAAAGAATGGGATTGAGATTATTTTTAAGTTTAGAGTACTTATATTTTGGCATGATTCATCTGCAACTTTTCCCATTTTTATCATTCATGAGTATTTAAAAAAATAATGAAATTCATTTCTATGTGGTCAATTTAAATTTCATTGGCAATAATGTGCATTTATTTTTACATTTTGATGAGCTCTTTTGAAATAAATTGTAGTAGTAGTATTATTAAAAGTGCTTCAACAGCTAAGGTCATTTCGCACATGACCCCTCACCGGGAATCGAGCCTGGGACCACTTTCGCAGAAGTCGAATACGTTGCTATGTGGGAGCCCTTGAAATAAATTTTGGGCTTTGGCTAATTTTTTAACAACCATTGTTGAAGAAAGGAAATTAAGTTCCATTTGATGTTGATACTTGGTAATTCAAGGAATATATATATTCATTGCCAATGAAATTGTTTGAATTATTATTAATGAAACAGAAGTCTATTTGATTCTGATTCATATTGTGTCCAAATTGTTTCATTTTATGTATTTAAGGCTTGCAAATTTGTCTGATTGTTGGTCATTCGTATCTTTACTATTTGTTGTTTGAGTGAAAACATCCCAAACTGAGCTTAACTTTGCTTATAATTATTTTGAAAATCGGTGCTTTAATAAATACGAGTAGAATTCTAGTGATTATATAATATACACTAATTATTATTTATGTTTTTCCTATTCAGTTTGTTAGATAGTTATTGAAAAGTGTGTCCATTTTGATGGTTTCCTGTGTATGGAGGTCTATTTTCATTGTAATGTCAAACAAAAAATAATGAAATTTTTATTTATCCTTTATTTTATTATTTTCTCTTTTTTGTGAACCATTTCAAAAGAGACATCTTCCTCTCTTGCTGTCGTTTCTGCATTAGCATTAACACGTTGGTGGTGAGCATTTTATGTTGATTTTTACTAATCCTTTGTTAGATTTTTGTATGTAAATTGATTGTGTGATATTACATCTTAAATACTTGTGTTGTTTTCAGTTTAATAGTGTAACCAGTTTGATAGGTATAATCAACTTCTCAGTTATAGCAATCAAACAATGTAGGATGATATTTTTACAGGTTTCTTTGTAGCAGAGTATTGTGTGCTTTACTTTCGATAATTTTACTCACCGCTTCTAAAATCAGGTAAATCATTGAAGGGTCGCTGGTTGATCACTTTTCATGGAGAATCAACAAGAATTGAAGCAATCATGAAGTAACTTGTCTTTTTGCCTTCATTAGTTTGTATATTCTTTCATTTTATTTCCACATAAGGCAGTGGCATAGTGAGAGGGGGGTCCTGTTGGGTCTGGAACCCCCCCTCAGGCCAATGAATGGCTGATCAAGAAACACTTCTACATTGTTGTAAGTTTGCCCTTGTGATTTTTTTTATTGCAATTGAAAATGCTAGAATTAATAGAGAATTTCCTCATCTTCTAAAATACTATCACCATCCTACAATTGAATTTAAATGGACTTGGAATGTTTAGCATCACGTTGTTTTACCAACATCTCTTAGCCACACATGTCCTAGCTGTACGGGGTTTAAGTGGCACATGCTATGGTGGGTTATATGTAGAAAAATAGCTATATCTTGTCACAGTATGAATATTTTGCTTGATAATATCATTTTACTCAAAAAAGTGAATGGAAAATTCCAATATTATAACCAGGACCCTAAGAACCTGATCCAGGAGATTCTTTCAAATTATTACATTTTTCAAAATCAATAATTTCAGCAGTGTTGTAAATCTATTTTTTTTGGAACGACGAATAAATTTACTTTCTGCCGGAAAAATTTTGTTCATTGCTCCTGACTCTGGGTCTTATCCATGGTTTTCTATTAAGCACTTTTAGTTTACTTGCTTTTTACTGAAGATCAAGGTTTAGGGGAGAGCGTCTGGTTTGCATTAAGGTTGGGTATTTAGGTTAGGGTAAATTCATTTAGCACAGCTTATGGGCGGTGGTATTTGTAGATAGTTGTTTTGAGGTCGTAATCCCAGATTGTGGAAAATAAAGTATTTTGGATAAGTTTTAACTTAGAATTGGATCTTTTGGTTATTTTGTTCTATTTTCTTTTGCTTTTGCCTCTATTAACTATACTTTTTTAAACTTACATTGGAATATCTGAAAGGAACAGTTTCCTTCTCACATCTTAATGTTAAAAGAAATTGCATATGTTTTACACTCACTAAATTTTTTGTAGCCATCTTTCCACAGTTATTCTTGAAACTCCAGCCTAAAACAAAACTAACCATAAAATTTTTTATATATCATTTAGTTTGATAATTTAACATGGAAATATTAATGTATTAAGAATGAAGTAAAGGAGAATAAGAAAAGCTGTGCTGCTGAATCCAAAAGATAAACAGGTGTGAAGAATAGAGACATGACTGGGACTTGAACCCAGGTCTTCCACTTTCCAGGCAGATATTCTAACCACTAAACTACCATGCCACATCTCTTCTACACTGTAAATGCTTTGTGATCATGAGGGTTGTAGCAGTCACATCTTTTGTCTTCTGCAAATGTTCTTTCTCTGAATATATCAAGAAGTTGCAGCCTGGCTATTGATTTCCTCTCTTCAAGGATTCCCAACCTGCTGTGAGCATTGTTGTAATGCTGGCTTTTTATCACAGTATTTTTTTAGCAAAATGTATCGACTTGAGCTGTTCTTTCTTGAGTTTGCTGGTAAATGTTTCATTCCCTAGGTCCCTCAATTTTACTGCATATTCCTGGTGGGCCCTAACCGAAGTGAAATAACATCACACTCAAACAATTTCATCACACCTACCGATAGTTAGTATATAGTTATACTGGGATATCATCAGTTGTTGAAACTTAATACAATAATGAACAGCGTGCCTTAAAATTTTAAACACCTTATCCACTTAAAGAAAGTGATAAACTATTGGTCATGTAACTATTTTATGCAGGAGCACACTCTGGTTTCCTCTTCATTTTTTATAGCATTGTATGTGAAATAGTATTTGTCACACAAGTGACTCATAAAATTCTGAGCTGTTTACCTGGTGTAAATCTGTATTCTCCATAACACACATTTTCCTTAAGTAGAGTAGCTAGAACCACTTCCTTATTACATGGATAGGAAAGCTTTGGTATTTCACAAATGTGCCATATCTTATGGCATTTATTGAGTATTGGTAGCATACTGCTATTGTGGTACCTTGATCATTGTCAACTTCATACAAATGTTCATTTGAAGAGGGAGTTTACTGGGTCATGTTCAGTGTTGTTGTAAGGAGGTACATGTGAATAATTGTGTTTACCCATTTGGTACTCTGGATGTGATTTAATGTGGGATGTATTAGTAAAGGATGTGGGAATTTGTTAGAGTTTGGGGTCATTATTTGATGAGATGCATTGCTTTGTGGGGTTGTACATATTCTCATTTGTTCTCAGTTTTATAACGTTCTTCTTCTTTACGAAAGAAATTGAGTTATCAAACTTGAGTTTCATTAGGAGTTAATATCGGTGGGCTACAGGAGTAACTTTGTACAGCGATTGTAAAGCAGTTAGCTTGTGTATAACTTCAGTAAAGATTTTTAATTTTTTGTCTTACAAGTCACCCCATTATTTGAAAAATGGAAATTTAAGCTTTAAATGTCAAAACATGTACTGTCAAATGCTATAATCGTTTTCTCTTTTAGTTTTTTCCCTCTTTGTTTATATGAAGTTGTGAATTCTATGCAGAATAATTATATCAACAGCCTCATCTTTTTAATTTAAATAGTGGGATCTACAGTAGTACTGAACTGTAACACGTTTTGTTTAAAATTTAGTATTTGCAAGTTATCTTTCTGAGAGTTTTAAATCCAATTAATAAGATTTGGAGACCCATGTATAATTATGCAGAGGATGATGCATCTTGGTTACAGTAATGTTGTCTTTTACCTCAAGATTTCTGGTCTTTAGCAGTGCAAAAGACATTTCTTTCCTAATTGTGTTTCATTTTTGTTGCAACTATAAAAATCATGAAGTTAACCTATTATCTGTTTTCTGCCTTATACATCCAGATAGTACTGACTCTATTGCTTACATGAGTATGGACTTATAGTTAAAAGACGGGGATGTATTCATTCCACATTCATGCAGCTATGGGTTTTGGTAATTACTATTTTTGCAAAAATTCTTTGTTTGTGATAATTTATGATATTTCAACAGGGTATCTTTCTTGAGTGTCTGTATGAAATCTTCCTTTTTTAAAGATGTAAATTGAAGTTAAATATGAAAGATATATGCCCCAAACTACGTATCGTTGGAGTAATTTGTATGCTTAGGTTATGAATCTTGAAGCACCAAAACAGAGACTGGTTGTATATTGTTCAAAAGAATGAATGTTAGTCATTTTCAATATTGAAAGAATTGAATGTTTTGTATTAAGAGTGGTATGGAAAGATCTTAATATCTAACAAGGTACTTAAACTTCTTTCTGCTTAACCAACCTTCTCAATTTCTGAATTCTAACTTATTTCAGTTTACATTCTATTTTAATATGATTCCCCAAGACATTTCTTTGAATAAACCTTTTACACATGATCAATAAAATTGTTAGTTATTTGTCTAATGAAACAATAGTACATACTACCAATGTATGCTTTTTTGAAATTCTGGAATGTTAAGGAAGACGTGACATGCATGACATGACATGACATGCATGCATTTTGTGAAAGGTATTTTAATTAACATTTTTCATTCATTTTAATTAACATTTTTCATTCATCCTAAGAATTTAATATCTATTGCTAACAGTGCTATATGTTCCAGAAATCCTGTGTACTACTTCATGTCTGACATTTTTTTTATTTAATTATTATTTTGTAATGGTTCATGGTTTCTAGATATTTCATAAAATGAGTTAAAGTATTTTCATGGCCAAAAACTTTCAGAACTTGAGTCTGTTCTACTTTCAGTACGGAGTTCTGCATGAAGCCTTACTATGCCTCTCAAGCAGCAAGTTACCTTTCCTATCAAAGGCTTATGCCTTCTTTTATAATTTTTTTGATGTGCAATTCCTTATCTGCTCAATTTGACTTTGGAGAGAGCAATAACTTGGCAGTTTAGATACCTTTTTGACAGCAAGCTGTTAATAATGTTTGTCCTGGTGTGTGGGTCTCATATGATGGGTGAGTAAACTTGAGTGATTCCTCCACCATTTTAACTTTTGATTTGTGTTATATCGTAATTGGATTGTAATCTCATCTGCCAATTTTTGTGCATTTGGGAATAATTTTAAACTTTTATCAACAGCAGTCAACAATTTTCAGTAATCTTTTCTTTGTCAGCATCAATAAAAATTGCAAACCTTTGCCTTATAACTTCATGCACATTTTTCCTATTTGATAATTTAGAGATGAATTGTGTATCTTCGTTAGGAGTGAACTTGTTGTCTAACAGGTAGCAAAACCTACCCGAATAACTTTGTATGAAGGGTAGATGTTTTAAACTTGATTCATTAAAATTGGAAGTTTCAGAATATTTTTCTGTCAAGTGGAGGTTTTCTTGTTGATTCATGATAATTTTTGTTTTTTACTTAATTTCAGGACTCTGATCTCAGAATACCTGTGTGATGATTAAGCTGTTTTACTATTTTGTTTTAAATGTGTTGTTTTTCCTCCTTAAGTGATGACCAATGTGTTTATGTTACTAGGATGAGAGACAAGGGAAATGCTCTTTT
This sequence comes from Ladona fulva, assembly GCA_000376725.2. Lineage (NCBI taxonomy): Eukaryota > Metazoa > Arthropoda > Insecta > Odonata > Libellulidae > Ladona > Ladona fulva. The sequence goes on from KZ309462.1 coordinate 19,081, forward strand.
TATGGGGTATGTTTATTGAAATCTTATACTGATTATTTGAAGAAATACAATCACTTACTCATTGAAAATTGAGCATATTTTTTGTTTTTTATTAATGTGTAACTTGATTGTTATTTGACTAAATATACACCATGTAGCAAGTAATTTATGCTAGGCTCTCTAATTGGTTTTTCTTTCCATTTCTTTTTGGAACAATTCTTTTACTAATGAACGATTTTCCCAATTTTATACTTATGAGATTATTAATGGTTTCAGAATGTTTTCACTTTCTGTAAGTTAAATTTGTGTATATATTATACAACTTTCTTTAGCATTTCCTATTATTGATTAAGCTTCAAAATTTTCAGCAAATTTCATCAACTCTCAAGTTATATTCAATTCACACACTACCATCTGTGGCACACAGATTATTTCATCTAGCTTATCATTCATAAATTAAAAACAGAAAACAAAGGAACTTTTGGGCTAAAGGGAGAACCTGGTTTACCTGTTAAAAACAATTGTACAGTAAACTCTTGATTATCCACGCTAATGGAAGCATGATGAGGCACAGATGATAAAAAAACACAGATAACTGAATACCCTAGAAATTGTGGTTGTATTATTATTGTAAATACCCATGTATAAGATGAATTTTTTTACAAAAAATTAAGGTCAAAAAGCATGATAAGTCTTTTTTGAGGATATAGATTTTCCATGGCATTTACTATGATGGATCAAGAATACAATCCCAAAAACCTTACTCCTTATTTGTGAGTGTATACATAAGACTTTCACTGTTGACTACATTATGGTTCTTATTCTGATTGTTTTCACTCACCCTCCACATATTCAAATACATAGTATTTTTTGAGAATGCTCGATTTAAAGGATTTTATTGTGAACTCACTGAATGATAAATTTTAGACTGCATTAGGGCCTGTGTATGAGACATTAAGCATGTTAATGGATTAGATAATTCAGTTGTGAAACTTTAAAAAAAGCCAGCAACTGCTGTTTTTATGGCAAGGAAAAAAGAATCTATAACATAAGAGCTGTTAGAATATTATGAAGTCCCAAATGTTTTATCCATACATTTCTTACTGTATGTTACAAAATAATCAATATTTATTTATTTCTGTTTAAAATACAGCAAAGTTACCAAATTAAAGTGAAAGCAATAAGTCAAACAATAACAAGGACAAACACACACAACCATTCCCTAACCGGAAAATTCCGACTAACCTGGTTTCAGACCCCTTGTTGGCATGCTAACCACTAACTAACCAGTAAATATGGGTACTTACTTGATTGCATAAATAATAAAAAATTGCATAGGTTTTACTTAGTTAATGTTTTAGTGTCTAATAGAAATCATTCTTTAACTGTGAGCCTCTGAAATAAGAAGTAAGTTTTGGCCATTTACTTAATTTCTTTTTGTATTCTTTTGTTGCAATTCATATTTTTCTGGCTGCTGAGAAATCACAGTAATCAAAACCAATTTCCCCCTTGTAATCCAGCAAGTTTCAATGCAGATCTGAACCTTTTTTAATAATACAGCTCTGTACAATATTACTGCAAGAGCTATTTTAGGTAACAAAACCACTGTTCAAAGTTACAGCAAACTTCATCTGTCCACTTTTCTTAATTATATTACAAATTGTTTTTAATGTTATAACACATTCTTTTGCCAATGTACTTATTTATTTTTTTACCCATTTGGCAAGGTTAGACTAATAGGTCTCTCTCACACCTTAGACAGTTCCTTTTTCATTTTTTGCGATTGATTTTAGCATCTTAGTAATGGAAAGATCAGTTTTCTTTTATTTTTCTGTAATTTTTAAATGGGTGGAACATAAGAACACAGCACTAGTAGCAAGTGTATCTCAGAACATGTAGTTAGATGAGTCAGGCCACCTAATACTTGTCAAGAATGGAAAGTACCCACTGTGTAGTAAAGTAGCCAAATCATAATTACAAATGTTATAGTAATGGCAAAACAGCTATCTGGCAAAGGGTGAATATTGATAAATAATCGCAATTACTAAATGTCATTTCATTCTGTTCTGGTAAAAATAATGCTATTTAAATGGTTATCTATTCAATTTAATAGATTTATTATTACAGAGTTACTCATTTTCTGCATGGTAAAATTGAAATTATATATATAGCATACTTATAAATTTGCTTGTATTAGAGAAGGTAAAACTGTTGGAATTAATGAACACGGGGAAAAGCCAGTTAAGTGTCGGTAATACTGAAACCTTTAAATTAAAACTACCATTTACTGTTTGCAACTTCTAAATTAATACAAATATATCAATAAACAAATGGCAGTTTTATTTAGAAACACTTTATTCTACATCACATTTTCAAATAATTTATTTATCTTTATAGTAGGAGTAATATCATTAAAATAATGGGTTGTAGGGAGAATGGAGTAGTATGGATAATCTGCCAACTGGATAATCAGAACGCAGTTAATCGAGAGTTTTCTGTGTTATCTTTTGAGACTTCTCTCAAAATAGTGGTACATTTTGAGAGAAATCTTTAATGTTATACTATGTTAAGCGATGTGCATATGATAAAGCAATCTCCAGGAAATTTGTTGAGCACATATATTTGTGGGCAGAGGTCTGGATGCAGAGAGTCCCTAATTTGTGAACAAAATACACTCTTTAACTATAATTGTGGATTAATATTTAGTCTGTTCAAGTCAAATGTGGGGCTTTTTATGAGACAAGCTGTGGTATCACTTCATTACTCCAGAGTAGCTTTAGTTCATCTTTCAACGCCATATGTCCCTCACATAGTTTTCATTCAAACCTTATCAACGATACGCTTCAGTTTTCTTGTTTTTGCCATGTCAATGTATCATTGTTATAATGTGCAACCAATTTTTAGATCGAAATTTAACCATCTTTCATCCAGGTGTAATTTTAATCATCTGCAGCTGGGGTTCTTTGTTTATTTGTACCTGATGATTCAACATCTCAATTCTCAATTCCTTCAAATTTAATTATCTAATTTAATTAATTATTTAATTTAACATCATCTTTTAATCAAGCTTCAAAGATTTAACCCCAAAAACCTGCGAGACGATGGTCTACCTTTTATTACCTTTGATCCAGATGTCTCCTGAAATCCTCTAAAGCTGAAATGTAGTTATGTATGTTATTCTATGTTGTTATTCCTTGTTTGTTCAAGTTTCAGCTCTGGAATGGTTTATCAGTGTATATGTTGTTACAAACTTATATTGGTCATTGTTGTAAATGGTGACAGTTTCCTTTTGTTAAAGCTTTTATAAATGGTGGACATGGTCCACACAAAGTAAATGGACCTGTGCCACAATGGTGGCTTATGGTCCATTTACCTTGTTTATCTTCTAACTGAAACTACTTACCAACTGTTGTAGCATGAGAGAGCATTGATGTCTGGTGCTTTTCTTACAGTTCAATTTTTTTTGGAACATATATGGCTGACTACTCTAATAATTTAACTTTTAAATTAGCATCCTCAGTATTTAAAAAAAATTTCATTCCACACCTTAGTTTCTCTGTAAATTAAGCTAATATATTAAACATGGATTATTTAGTGTTTAACTTCTGTCCTAAAGTGAGCCATTTTAATAATTTGGTGTAATATGTTTTGCAAACTAGATTTAGGGCATAATCTTATCATCATTACTGCATAATCATAATTATTTCTCCCATATCATCAGAAACGTTTCAATAGGCATATTGAATTTAAACATGAACATATTAAATGTAAACTCTTGTTTCACAAGGATTCAAGATAATTAAATCAGCAGAAGATCTATCTATGCATATCCCTAAAACAAAATTTTTCATCATTTAGTAATAATAGTCTATGTTCCTATTATTCCATTCAATTGGAGGCTTTTAGGAGTGATTTCAGTTGTGCATTAAAGACCTCAATTATTCTATGAAATAAATATTATCTTTGGAGATTTATTTTACAAGTTCCTATTATGGCAGTCCCAAGAGGTTCAACTGACAATTGTAAGATAATCAGGCAAATCTTTTCCTTGTTCAAATAATTTTTTGTTTTAAAACTGCTGAAAGAAAATTTATTGCTCCATCCTAATTTCATTTTGTTCAAACCATGCACCATGCTTATTGTAGGGAAATGCAAAACAATTCATTTACAATGTTATATCAAATATACCCGAGGGTGTTAAATACTTCTTTTGCTTCTTATCCATAATTTATTTAATCCTAATGGCTACTTAGGAAGTATAAGTGGCAACTTTTTCTATTTCATGTTCAGCTAAGGTTACCTTTTAACTATGATATGCAGTTTTCAATCAAGGAATTTGAAATCGCTACTATTTGATAAAATTTTATGAAGTCCCTAAACTGGGTATTTTATGTGGTAAAAATGATATTTTTGCACAGTTATATAAAGCTATGGAAGAATATCTTGACTGTTCTAAAGTATGTGAAATAGAAATTTAATATTTCCTGCACCTTCAAATTAAGCCAAAACTTTATTGTATAGAAGTACAAGGAGTTCTAAATATGGCACTTAAATTATCTGGCTAACTCTTTTCTTTCTTGTTTAAGTTGATTTCTGTTATCCATAAGGGAATTTTATAATTAAATTGGGATATATTTTTATCTTTCTTCTCTGTATTGGTTGGTTGTAATATTTTGAGTTAGAGATATTCAGATAATGTAGTTATTAGTTTCATGAATGAATAGTAGTCCCAAAATGTAGCTAGATAGCTTGATGAATGTAGATAATAATGGAAATGTAAATCTTACTAGCACTACATTTGCGGCTTTCAAATTATGTAATATTTATTTGTTACACTAAATCCAGTGAGGACTTTTTAATACACTATTTTTAACATTATAATTTACTCATGTTTGCATAATTTTCATTATCTAAAATACGAGAAACTCATTTTCCCAAGATGTTTCTCAGGAAATAAATACTCAATTTTGAAAAAAAATATATTTGAGTTCATCCAATATTAAAACGATTCTATTATTTTCTACTTATTTTTAAGGAGCATAGATAAAATGTTTTTTTAGTTGTTGGAA
>KZ309462.1:24289-35160 GCA_000376725.2 Ladona fulva
AAACTCTTAGTTAATTAATTTTTTAGTTACTTGTATGATTATTTTAGACTTAGAGATCAGGTTTGCTCTATATCTTGTGAAAATATGTAGTTAGTTCATTCTGACTGGGAACCATTTAGAAATAATTAAAATTGTTATAGTAATTTATATACCATTGAACTCCTTATTTTAATATTATGCAATTTAATCCACAAAACTAAATAATGGAGAGGATAAGTTGTCTATAATTAAGAAAAGATGCAGCCAACTAATAATTCAATATTATTGATGCTAAAATATTTATATTGCTTTACAAATTCTGTTGATATTTTTTATGAAATCCAAACAAACTTGTTCAAAGCTGGAAATTTTATGCATATTCCTTGTCACCCTTATGGTAACATGATCAATACATTTAGAAGTTGTACCACTTGTATTGACTTAGTTCATGTTGAAATTTCACTTGTTAGAATTTTAGTTATAAGATAACTTCGTATTGATGCAAACAGGGCCAGCCAAGAGAAGGGACCTCCAGTTAGAGGGGCCCCATTTTGAAAAGAAATCATTAATTTGCAGATGGTGAAAATATATCTGAAAGAACTTTCATTACGTCAAATATCATCTTTTTCTAATGATAACTCACTGATGGACAAAGTAAGCAGAGAGGGGATGAACATTTTGTCTCTTGGGCCCCCTTTAATAGATGGCAGGCCCTGTATACCATTCATATGTAGAGTTATGACGTTTTAAAATACTTTCATTTTATAGGTTGGATGGTCTACTCTGGTATGGAGGGTTATTGAGGTGCATAAGATAGTATTTGCTGAATAAAGGTTTAACAATACTCACCAAGCATACTGAATTGTATAATCTACTTATACCTCTAATTACAGCTAATTTTCATTTGCTATTATGAAAACAGCAGTTTCACCCCTTCATGTATTCCATCTGATGGTTGTATCATATTTTTTGCTGAGTCATTGCAGTGTGTTGGTTATTTTTTTATTGAGATAACTTATTCATGAAGTTATCCCATTGTAAAATAGTGAAACAATATAGAAATGACTGCGTTTGATGGTGTTGGGTTGATGAGGTTGTAGTGAGTTGTACACATAATAGCATGTGGTTATTGGTTTGGGGATTAAAGAGTGTAATGAGTGTATTGATTAAATCATTGTGGTGATTGGTGCATAGATTCTTAGATTGTCAATCATCAATTTGCATCTTGATTCAATCTGGTCATGAGGTATTTGAAAGGTTTATTGAGTATTGCTTTACTCACTCACAATGTCTCCAGGCATAGAATTTTGTGAGTATTTAACAAGGGCCAGTATAATTAGGAAAGGGAAACGTTGAATTGCATGTTGGTAGATAGTTTTGGGGTTTCTTGTGAGCTCCAATAACTTTTAAGGATGAAAGAATGGCCTCTTTGTAAAGCAAACCTCTTGCTGTTTTTCTTTTCTAGGTTCCTGAAATGAATGAAGTGGCTGAAGAAGCCAGTAAGATAAGTGCCAAGAAGGCCTTCCAAACACTTCTCCTTCAAAATGTAGGAATGGGCCTTGGTGTTTGCACTCTATACATTCTTGCCCTCTACCAAGACAGCATTGACTTCACATGAATCACATATATGTATGAGCCAAAAATAAGAATCTCATTTATTTACAAAAAGTGAACCTCCATTAGAGTTGTAAGACGTGAGCTTATTAATAATGAAGAAGTTAAATTTTATTTTTATTTGAAACCTTGTTGAGAATTTTTTCCAGAGTATAAAGTGAGAACTTCTTTATTTTGCAAGGTTACTGAATCATGAATGTTTTATCATGAGTCATTAATCATTTTCATCAGTTAGACAACTGTATTTTTCCCTTGTCTCACCAATTTAACGTTTGTCAATTGCTAATCATGTAATTGATCTGTTTTTATGAAGGGATTACCTTATAGATTATATATTTTGTAAGATTATTGTGATTCTAATAAAAAGTTTTTATGATTTACATTGTGATTTGTTGGTCCTAGGGATGCTCATCTCCAACAATGAGATGATTTATTCATTTACATAGCCTACATTTAGTACTTATCAAAACTTTTTGTTTACTTTTTACCTTAGGCATGAATTAGATACAGGACATGATTTATTTCAACTATAACAAAAAATGTTTGGTTTTTGAACTTTTTGTAGTAATTGAAAAATCGAATTGAACCTATTTAATTAATTAATTATGTTTTTTCAGTAAGATCTATGAATATCATGGTTATCATCTTAATTATATGCATGCATCTGATTTCACAGATATTTACTTTATAACTTTTATGTAAGACAATCTTTGACTAATATTTTTATTAAGTGGAAGATTGAATAAGACTAATATTTTAAATGTAAATATCAGTAGGATAAATTTGTCTTTTAAGAGCATTTTAAGTCATCATGTGTAAAATTGAATCTCATGCTATATCTGATTGAATAAACTGCCTGATCAACATTCTTTCAGGTTCTAAAAGACTTTCTCTTTTGTACTTTTTATCTGAAAATTGTCACAGACTTAGTACCGATCTTCAGTTGTAGTTCATTTATTACATTTTTTCAGTTCAGTTTGATTTTTCACTCCTTCGTAAATAAGTCTTATTTCTATTTTGGATCTGTCTTTAGTTGAATGCCTTCCTTTTATGGATTTTAAGCTAGAATTTAAATTATCAGTTGTTTGATTAGTATAGTATTGTTTCATTTACTTCACTTATGAGGTTGGCTGATGATTACAGTCTAAGTCACAATGTTCAATCTCGGTTTTGCTGTCAAGTTATTCTGCATAATGCCATTCTACCAGAGGCAGACGCGTTAGCTGTTAGACTGAGAGGGAGACTACCTCTGTCATTGATGGATCCAATGGAAGGGGACAAAGGGGCAGCTGCCTCCTTCTTGATGACTTAGTAGCACTAATTTTCTTTGATGATTGTATGTCTATTGCATTATTTAATAGCAATTATTGTAATAGCAATTTAAAAGTTAGTTGGAGATGATTTCATAAGGAAATTGTCTTTAACCCAAACTTGGCAAGTTTGCCCCTCACCCTCCTTGAGAAGTTTCTGAATCCACCCCTGGCCTCTCTCAGTAAACATCTAAAATTAGTGTCCTCTTTATGCATCATTGTCTTTTGAAGGGAGGCCTTGTCATTGTATCCATACTGCTATGCCCATTGCTATTCTTTTCTATTTTAGATGTATTCAAATACCCATGATACGCTGATACTACTCACAAACTTCTTTCTAGGACTTCTTCCTCTTCCCTTTCGAAGGATTTTTTTTCTTTACTATATTCTTTATAAATGTATTACACTTCTGAAGATGTTTCTATATTTAAGTACCTTTTTTTGTACATTTCATTTATAAATTCCTCTCTTCTCTGACTTACATTAATTTACATTGCTTTTCTTTGCTATACTATGATCTCATTCTTATCATTTACTTAGCTTGCAGCTCAGATTGCTATAATTAATCTTTCAAATTTCTCTTCCATTTAATATTAACTTGAAATAATTATTACATACAAATTCCAAATTTTCCTTGTTTGTTTCTGAAAACATCATTTGTTATGTGCTTTCTTTCTTTCTATCCTTTTCTCTCTCCCCAAAGAAACATCTGTTATCATTGGTAAGTATACTTACTAGAGTAGAGAACTTCTCCACTTCTTCTTTCCTCTACTTCTTGAACTTCCTGTCATGAAGCAATAAGTCTTTAAAGTAATGGATAACTCGGGGGTTATTATGACATTTGTTAATGGATGTTTCACTCTTGAAGGTTGATGGAAACAATTAAGAGCTGCTACTCATAGTTCAATAAGAACTCCATTAATTTGTAAATTTCTAAGAATAAATAAATTCATACAATTTTCATGTTATAATTACAAAATATCAATCAAGGTAATAATAATGGTGATAATTTTTGTCATTAGTAGAAAATATAAACTAATAAGCTTCCTTTCCTATCAAATGAATGCAGAGGTGACAGGTGAAATATCTAGAAATTGGAAATTACTTGAATTCTTGTTAGATAATCTGATTAGTTTGTTGAAATCCCTATTATCTGCAACAGAAAATATTATATCTAATTAAATCTCACTATAAATGTTTATTAACCTGAGTTTGTAAGGCCATCCCTCGTAAGCTCTCCTTTTCATTTATAAAAAGAGGTGAACAAATTAGGATAAACATGCTCTAATAAAGACTTTAAAAGGGAAAAGATCCTTGCATATTTGCAATAATGTTCTTGGAATATATGGCTATTGTTTTATTGAATCTAGATTTATTTAACAATTGAAAAAAAATTCCAGTAAGTTACATTCAGTACAGTTTTTGTTTTATGAGTACCTGCAAGGCTTTATACCTTATGTATACAGCAGTGAAACTTTCAGAAACTACTGTACTATTTTGGCAATTTCAGGCCAATAATTTCATGCATTATTTTCCAAATAAACGTCCAAAATTAATTCGAATCAACTTTTAATAAGATGGGGTAGTTTTTATTCTATAGTCAAGACTCTAGCACTTTTATTGATGTAAAATGAAACAGCTAAGGAAAAATGCATTTTCTTATGGATTGCATTACTAGCCATTATAAGTTCAGTTATTAAAAATTATCAACAACTACTTCCCTTCTTCAAAATAGTTTTAATTCATTCTATGTAGATAAACTGTTGATTCGAAAGAATTCTTGCAATTAGCTCTACCGTATCGAATCTCACTAGTACGTGTATGAACCTAATGTTCTTTTCAGTCAATGATATTTCTCTTAGTACCATCACGTGATGTTGCTGCTATATGTTAAGGATGACATGCTGCCACCCGTTTCATATTTTAATCCACTGTTCTGTTATTACTGTGATATGGTTTTCCGTGTGCTTCTCTGATGGATTTTAGAAGCTCCAAACTTGAAACGTTTCTCCGAGCATTTCGTAAGCACTGCAGTTGGCACGGCACGGATAATGATCGTGCTGATGCGAATAGAGGAGTGCGTGCGTTAGAGCTCATATCTTCTAAACCTCTCAATCAATTCGGGCGCGATAACCTTTACATACTTTAATCGCTCTCGTGGGGAACGAGCACGAATTCGACCTTCTTCTGTGCCCGCATGTACCCTCATCACACCGCTTCCACTTCGATCTCTCTCTCCACCCACCTCTTAAGCTTCTCTCGACGCTGGAATTTTTTATTTTTTAACAGGGCGACACTCAATCGTTCGCGACCCACCCATTCAATCCGCCATTCTATGCCACACGTATATGCCGCGTATGTGACAGCTCTCACGTACGCCATTTCCTCCCTACCCCTCCGAGCAATTGCTACTTCAACCTAGCTACTGCTTCGTACACTCTAATGCCTTTTCTCGAGCGGTGGGGATGGTGCGCAAGCAAGAGATTCGTCTTAGCCTGTCAGCGCTCTTTGCTTGCGGTATTTTCAACGAGGACAAGCAGAGCAAAAACAGGTTCTCTCGAAGGAGGAAGTGGAGAGAGAAGGGAACCTCGAATCGACGGCGCACACCGCTGATGGAAGGGACGTTTTTTCCGGAAATAATGAATACGATCGAGAATTGAAACCGAAAAAATAGGAGGGGTTATGTCGTTGGAGGCTTTTAATAGGCGAGATGCTTTTGTACATTTAGATGTTCGACTGTTATAGGAAGAATCGGAGATAATATTCGTTGACCGTCGGTGAAAGTGGAAAGTCCCTATAAATGTCTAACATCCGGTTACCTGGTGTCTGGTCACGGCGACAAAACAGAATGCAATGGTATCCAGTGAGCAAAGGGTAGTGACATCCTACGAATCCGTATGCTTTCCGCGTGGGTGTTAATACTTGAATATTCGTGATTTTACTCAAGTTCAGTCTTAAAGGTGATACGAACGTTCATATGGAAAGGAAATCCTGGTCTATAGAATGACCAATAAGGAATATATTTCTTCACGTTGCTATGCGCATTCCAGGGTGGGTCGTGGAAAGCTAGCAAATCAGGGGCTACAATCAATTAATTGCATTATACAAATTACATTTACATAACGCGGAAGACCCCCGCATTCGTGGGTGTCCTGCACATTCGTAGCCAGCCTCATGTTAACTGCGCACAAATTATTCCAGATCTACATCGGCTAAATTCATGTATTTCACCTGTTATTGTCCAATATTTCAAAAATATTATTCTACATTAAAATCCTTCTGATGGTTCTTCGGTAGCTATTGATTAGTATGTAAACGTGTGGGTTCCTTGAACCCCAGACTCGTGGCTTTCTCGAATCATGTCTGACTCGAATATTAAACGTATCTTAACTTTTGGATGCCTTATTCATTTTAGAGGTGCGTGCGGCTCTTGAATTAAGTCGGCTTTTCAAGTAGTACCATCTTTTTTGTACGTAGAATATTAGAAATGGTTCCCCGTTTGGACTGGTGACTCGTGATCTAGACGGAGACTCAATTAGAGTCCATTGCCTCGGAAAACTAATATCTCTCTTCTTATGATTTTTGTCTAAGGATAATTGTATCCTTAGCAAGTGCAAAGGTATCACAAATCTCTCTAGGAAAAATTGTTTTTGGGGATTCGAATACTATCAGTATTGACGATAATTGAAGATAATTATTGCTTCTGTCTCTTATGGGCGAGAGATCGGCTGAATTTGCTTCTTTATAACATGCATAGGCTAATGATTCCAACTTCTTGCAATTTGAGTGAGCGTTATGCGTTCCAAGTGATTTTACTTTTCTAAATTTAGAATGAAGGAGATTGCAGCCTATTACGCCCACTCGCTTTACCAAGTTACACCTATAAGATCGGACTGTTTGATTTTCAGTTTAACGTCGAGTAGGGAATGTGTCATGGGGACTTTAAAAGGAAAATCACTGGCGTATACAAATTGGTAAATCTTTAAACGCTTTCTAGTGGTTAACGCGGGAAATCTTGTGAAAAAGGCTGGCCTGTTTATCAGCCGTCTCAAGTCAATGACCATCTGCAATTTTTGTACGGAAGTAATAATTTAACCGTCACGAATTTGCGATGAAGTCACTCCAGTTGAATTTCCCTCGCTTAGTTGTCCCGGACATGTTCTCTCGATTATCAGCCGATGTTTTCATGGAAAGCGAACTCTTAAGCCGAAACGAAACTTATGCTCCGAAGATAATAATTTTAATCATTTCTTGAAGATGGATTTCCTAGAGTAATTCTCCGCAATATCTTCATAAGGCAAGAACCTGAAATTTCCTCTTTAGTTCGATATTTTAACGCGTTTACTGCATCTTTGGGTCCTTCTACACTGTTCTGATTAATAGAATATTTTCAATTATCTTTTCGTTCAGGGTAGAGGAAACTATATCTTTCATTAACTTTTATCCCTGTTTTGTTCATGACTATGATAATATGAAAGCTACTGAGATAGGAGTGATTCTCAATAATGACCTTGGTTAGAGTCTCTCCTTTTTGAATGCTACGAAAAGTGTTACTTGTAGAGTCATTGTTTTCACTAATGTGGGCTTTTCCTGTAGTAGCAGTTTGTCTCAGTGAGGGAAGCAATGGCAAACTACCTCACTCCTTATTTTCCCTAGTCGCCTCGCTCTCTCCTCGAAAGCTTTTCGTTGCTTATTGTGGAGGGATGAGGTCAAACAAACCAGCCTTCGGGCTGAAGACTGTGCAGATTGACTGCATTTTGAGTAATTCATTTATCACATTTTATTGGTGTTAATGCTATTATCGACTAAAGCTCTATCTAATTTGAACAGATAACATTATGACTGTGAGCATCGGGGGCCCTAGGTGATTAAATTTCGCGGGGCCCCTTGACGTTTTTGCATGACGTAGAATGCTTACGAGTAAGCAGACCAAAATAATTCCACAAGTCGAATGTATTGATATTCACAACGTGAGAGATGAACTTCGAAGGCTGACCTTGGCCCAGTCGCTGTATTATTCACGGCAGTCACTACATTTTGTCCAGGCACACTCATTGACAAATACTACTTAAGAAATATTTGTCTGCAGTAATTTACTGAGGAATCAAAATATTTATAATCCTGCGTTTCTATTCTTTAACGTTCTAAATTCCTATATCGATTCGGAATAACCTAGATAGTTAGCTATTTTCTATGAATAAAATTGCGTATCACAATAGTCCAGTTAAGGGTCGTCCTGGATGTCACACATTAGGGGGTCTGGAAATAAGTGACAATCACGTATTTCGTGACACTTTGTGGCATGGGGGTTCAGAAATGCCATGACATCATTTAAGGAAAGCCCCTTACCTTTCACTATTCAGAGAAAGGGGCCCCTAACAAAAGAAAGACCCAGTTAATTTGTTAGTCTGGCCTTATATCTGGCTCTAGCAAGGATGGTGATTCAACTTTTAGGCTAATTATTATTCCTATGTGTGCTCATATTGTGGCCTAAATTACATTTTTAATGTATTTAGCGTCAAGATTGAAATACGATTTCCAAAACGTTTACAGGAACAAAAACAACGCATTTGATGTTGATGCAGTTTGTACTTAAGGCATTTTTACGTTTAATTCATCCGTGCATCATCATAATGTGGGCTTATGATAAATCGAAAAGTTTAATTTCATTATCATTTATTTTATTACTTCGAAGTTAGAGGCATATGATTCGTGATAATATTGATAATTGATTGATGACACACCAAATGATTTTCTATTAATTATCCATATCAAGAGGAATCAAACTTAAAACCAAACATTCGTTACTAAGTTTCATTATCCGAAGCATTCCCTGATATAAATTATAAAATATAACTCACACAAGTAAACATATTATTTATATATATACATATACTAANTTTTATATATAATACTTATGAGTTATATATAATACTTATGAAAAGAGCTTAAATATGAATGTGTCACATGATTTGTTCTCAACAATCATTCGCATTGCATTTCTTTATTTTCTGAGCTTCATCGAAGCTTCTTGTACACCTTTCGCGAGTAAAGTCGGGACTTTAGAGTCCTTCATTCCATTGAGCCAGAGAAAAATTGGGAAAGACAAAGATTGAAAGAACTTTGTAATAAGACCGAGACAAAGTGTCTGGGAGCAATTATAAGATAGAGGTCAGTCACTTTAATCATTGGCTCCCATCCTCGCGTCTTAACATCAGCCCTTTTGTCTTACAATCAGATCTTCCGAAGGTGGCAAAAAATATTTCTCGGAACGTAGTTAGTACAAAGTAAGTCGTTGAGAGAGTTGCGTCGATCGTAAATTCGTGTCCAAAATATCATTGAATTTTGGCAAATGAAATCGATTGCATGAATGTTCTCTTCTTTCATTTTCATTTTGATAAGCATGAAAAAAAGGAGGACATGATAGATTTATACATTGTCTGAACTAGGGATTCCAAAATTTTTTCACCTTCAGCCACATTTGTATTACGTAATCATAATAGGACTAACGAAAAAGACGCTTTCATGATTTACAAAATGCTTAATTCATTGCGAATATTATCTACATTTTTCGCACTTACGTTGATTATTCTCTATCAGTATTTTTATTATTACCTTTCTATGTTCTTAGTTACAATTATCTATGCTTTTTCTATCTAGCCTTAGCAATGTCATTTTGACCCCTTGGGTTCTATGTTGACAACCTTTGAAACCCGTGATCCAAACAAAATATTAACCAGCTGGCACAAGGGATAGGTGAATTCTTTATTCAAATTTGTTGTCCCAAATCTTAGATAAACATTAGCACTGTTTATTTTATAAGGTGATTTTATGCAATACCCTATGGGCTAACCCAGACTGGTTTCTAGTAAAGCAATAATACTTTTAGAGCATGAAATTCCAACTTAAATTATAGGTTCGTTAACTAAAGAATTTAGCGAAACCAAAGCCTGAAAAGTTTTCATAAAGTTTAGAATTTTGATGCTATATCTCACCTATTAAAGCAATATATGAGAAATCAAATTTAAATTTATACAAACGTAGAGATTTAGGTGGAGCTAATGAGTTTGATAAATTTATAACTAAAATGTATTTTCATTTGTTTCAATGAAATTACTTTTGAGGATATCCACATGTGTGTCATAATTTTACATCTCGTCTCGAGATCTCGTTTTGCTTAGCGTTACTTTGTTTTCAAAAGTCTAATTTAAAATATTCCCTTTACAATCAGCATCGTTAACAGCAACTGATGAATCCGGGTAGAGCGAAAGTTGCAGTGCTGAGACGTGTGACACAGCCGAAATATTGCCAGGAGCTTCGTCGCTATTATTAGCCGACGTTGTTTTAGTGAAAGGACGAGAAATACGCGTATCCTCTCGAACGGGAAACGGGGCGAATGAATATAGAGTTAGAATATAGCCTTGAGGCCCTCTTCAGTAATCTTCTTTCCACATTAGCGTGTAGAAATCGACATTAAAAATAACGCCCTCCCACGTTCGCAGTATTCAAGGACTAGTAAACGCTTAGGAAAGCGGTCATGGCGAGGTCCTCCACTTACGCCCATTCAGTTATCATTTGCCAGTACATCTTAAGAAGTTAATGAGTTTCGTGATCACTATCGTAGTAGTATTGTTAAAGGTGCCCCGACAGCCGAGGTAATTTCCCACGGGTGGGCTCCCACCGACAATCGAACCCGGCACCGCTTTCACCTAAGGCGATCAAGCTGTCCGGCACTTGGCAGTCCCTGATTACGATCGTTTCCAATCGCAACCTTATCTTCGCTCTTTCTTTTATTTGAAGGATTATATTCACCATGTCACAATGTTTACTATTATTATCTTATTACCTTTATTTTTTAATTTTTAATGTTTCCTTTGCGATATTTTTCGGTTTAAACATATTCTAGACTTAATTAACTTTATAAAGTAATTTTTACTTACCTTTATCACCGAGTAATTTTTATGTATT
>KZ309462.1:38961-58418 GCA_000376725.2 Ladona fulva
CCATTCGTTCAAAAACTAAGAACCATTTCAAATAATAATTACTATTTTTTACAAGAAAACTTTTTAGAAAATGTATTAAATGCCCAAGAGGATCATCGTGATCGTAGTTCTGTAACCAATTTTCTCGTTACAGAAAAATTCTTTAAATTCCACAGACGTTGGTCAAGTAATTAAGAATACGTATGCAGGAATCTTCAAGTTGGGAGTGAGTAAATACGTTGATTCATACAAGCTCATTCATTTCCTTAGTAAAGCAAATATTTTATCAGCAGGCTCATCCCTGCTCTCACTCCTGATTACTACATGCTCCAAAAAAAGAATATTTTACTGGAGAATATTTCATTACTTTCGCAAATCTCCGAGCGCTGCGTACCGAAGATATCTCATCTATCAAATCATAGAGAGCAGCCAGGGGAAGAGCATCCTACTCGGATTAACTGTTAACATCGTATTCAGAGGTCTGTGGATTCCTCCTTATGAGTTTTACAATCAGTTCCTCCACACCTGTAAATTCTTCCTCTCCTATGTAACCGCTCATTCGCGACATTTTGTTAAAATAATTATCCAAAGATTCAAGCTACAAACATCATTTACAGCTTCGATCTATACTTATCTCTGATACAGATTCTCGGTTAAAATGCTCGTAAAGGCGACGGGTTTCATCCCGTGCCACCAAACCACTTAGAGATACATTTTTGCGAGCTTGATCGTCAATTCATACTCCTTTTTTTCTATTTTAAGATCACAATCAACGAGAGACAATTCAGCATTTGCTGGTGTATTTCCAAAGGCACTTATCTGATGCTCTCTTCTTTTTCGATGACGAAGCGTATCGTTGATTCGTTTATTCCGCAGTTTCGAGCTACATAACTACTCCCACTAGTAATCTCGTCAGTTGGTAGTTCTAATTTCATTCCTAATGACACGACACTCTTCTCCCTTATGCCTTTTGATTCACTAAATTCCTTACTCTATCCATCAATATTGGAAGCTATAAGTAATGAGTAAAATCTATTTTCTCGTTAGCTAAATTAATTAATCAATTTATACAAAGTGGTGAATAAAAAAGAAACTAAAATTTTACTCATGCACTAAAACTTCAGCTGAGTGATTAACTGTTATAAAGGAAGGGACAACTACCAAAACCAACGAAAGCACTGAATGAGCTTACAGTATGTGTCGTAGTAGGTGGCAGGTACTAATGTCAGATTATAAGCATACAACCACTGCAGTCTTTTAACAGCAACGAAACACATTTTTCCTCTTCTATAAGTGCTTCTATTACTCAACTAATGAATGATCATAATTCCTTGCCTGTTCTTAGTCGTGAAGGTTCTATTCGACAAATTTCGTTCTTAGCGAAGTAATTGAGTTGCTTCGGTTTGTAAGGTGACTTACGCAAGTAAGTGATGCGTATTACACCAAGTCTGGATACGTATTTAGATAAATATTTTACTTCTCGAGCTACGAATGAGTTAGATACTATGTTTGATAGGAGCTTTTTGCCGAAAATTCGTACGTCATTATCATTCGATGTGTTTTTTTTTCGATTTTCTTTCCGCTTAGAAAAATGTGAATGATCGCTACCGTAGTGTGTGTTTATAACGCAGTAACATTCGCTTATCCGGGCACGTTGACGGATGAAAATCCCCGAAATTCCGCGGTATAATTAAATATAAAAACATAAATGCCTAAACGCGTTTCAAAGAGGCGCCAAATTTAAGAAATTACCATACTAGCTTAAGTGCCCGTTGATTCTCAACGTGGAAAATAGACGTCGGATTAAATATAGTATACCTATTTGTACATAACATCTCGCATCATAGTTTAGTCCAATTATTGAAAACAAGAATTTTCTAATCAAAGTTCGAGGCTGAAATCTACAATCAACGATGAGAATGTGAATCTTTATGGAATTTCCTTCTTATGAAACTTGTCTAAAGTTAATGTGCAAGTTTCCAAGATTTTCAACTTCTGGTTCTAATCGTAAAATTAATCGTAAAATATGTGAAGATTCCGAATTGATATACAAAAAGTTACTCATTCATCTCCAATAGTTCATTACGGAGTTCATACTACGTATGTTTGTCGCCCCTGCGATTCAACACCACAAATTGTTCGCGACTATTATAATTAAAATCTCTGAATAATTTCCTCCTCTTCATATAGTCAATTGCTTTTAAATGGGCCTAAATACACATGTATTCTTATGGGAAAATACCTGAACTCGGAATCAACAATCGCATTGGTCGTCAGGTCGTTGTTTACAACCTCAAAATTTTACAAAATACCCGTACATTTTATCTTAATTCTCGCAACTTCGAATCAAAAGCGATATTCCACGACAATATTAACAATCTTTATTCAATTTACCTTCTTTTGGTACTTATTTTGATTTTATACGACTATTCCTTCTAATTTAATTTCGCCAAAGAAATAAAGTCTGCAACCGATAAAATCGAACTTTACGTGTATTTCTTATGGAAGGCTATCTGAACGATCTTGCTTCAAACGCAGCAAAGTTATCAAATAAAAAGGTGACAGTACTTCCTTCCGGATATCAGAGAACACGTATAAAAAGTTTGACGCAAATCGGACAAACGGTATGGTCTGGTCTCAGGCAACCAAACACAAACCCACAAACACACAAACCCACAGAATTTCTGCTTTATATATATATATATAGATTTAGATAAAACACAAAGGGAGTAACTATGATGTGAACGACGCGGAGTAAAAACTGAGTAACCTGAAAATAAACACTTTAGATTCCAAAGCGAACACTGAGGTCAATTTCCAAGGGCTCGAAACGGAGAACCAAAATCAATTAATCGCGAATTCGGTCCGACTAGTACTACTGGCAAATCATTCGGACGTCTGATTTCTGCAGCATCGGAATAAACATGGAGTACAGCGATTATAATCCCAAATCATTGACCGACACCGAAATCTTACCCTATCCTCCGGTACCGCACGAATGCGGAGGATCCTGTGCATGGAGCGAGTTTCCAGGTGATACGGCGTCGCTCATGACTACGCCGTTCTCTAATCTTGTTTATTATCGAGTCGGTTTTCTTCGAGCCGGGGGATAACGCGATTACTCTGGTTAACAACGGCGATGACGAGGCAGTGAATGCGATATCCAAACGTGGTCATCGGGGGCAGACAGCCGTAGCGCTGACCACATGGCAGCGAAGCCGTACGAAATAAACCCAGGAAGTGAACCGTTACGAATGACCAGCATCTGTAATTCCTTGCCTTCATCAGGCCGAAAGATGAGCACTCGATTTCGACACAATTCGCCGTATCATTTCTCCAAGCCCATCCGCGAGCGTTTTTTATGTGGTCTCTCCTTCCTAATCAATAAAAAGTCGAATGAATGCGTAGGCTGGAAACGAGTTTTTGAAGTTACGATAATGATGGTCTTAAGTAGATGTATTAAATGGGGAATTCGAGTGAAAAAAATTAATGGGCAATTGTCCCTGTGATTTAGGCATCCCGCACGGTTTTTTCCATTTACCGCTTCAAATGCTGAGATGAATTTGAAAGCTTCCCCTGTTTATTTAGGCAATTTACTATGAAACTGCGAGTTGTTACATCAATTTTACGAAATATTTTTATTTCTATGCTGGTTTTACAAAGATAAGTTTCCTATAAAATCCTTAATCTTAATATCTCGTCCCGAAACTACACGATTTTAAAATATTAATTTTTCAACATGTTTACGATGCTATGAAATGTTTAAAAACTACCGNAAATATTCCATTTCAAGCAAATATTTAAGAACTAGTAATTAAACAGTATCTCCAATACAATTGCATACGCTAATATTGCAATATTATGTTTAAATACATAACATTGCATAATTATAAGATCATTTTACACCGTCTAAATTCCTTACATGTTTTCGGTGTATATACTTCCGGGTTGCAATAATACCGCAGCCGACCGATGTACTCATACTCTGTGCTATGTACACCCGTAGTTGGTTGACTTTTATCGGATGTGTCATTATTAACGATCTTCTATAACCATCAAATCCATACTCCTTAGAACGCTTTTCCTTTTTCGTGCTAGTGAATCCCTCTTGAAGGGGCAAAATTTAAAATGAACTTACGTGAGTAAAATCCCATAATCCCGTGCTTGTTTTATTTTCAAAATTGACCGCCTCCGCTAACTGATCTAGGGATCGATGCCAGGACACGTTAAATATGCTTCCATAAGGTATCTAAGATCCTGCTACCATCATTTCACGATGAATTAAATATTTATCTTTTGTCTTTTGGTACGGGATAGAGAAAAATGTATCTTTTATTTAATTTTGTCTCGGTCTAATGCATGACTGTAATATAAAAGCTACTGAGATATGAGTGATGCAGACTGAAGGTATCTTCAGTTTATCTTTTTTGAGGTACTTCCTATGTCTGATATGATATGATGTCGCCTTAAAACCTTGGATCAAGTTATTGGAGGTGTTTCAAAACGTTATTTGCAAAGATATCTTCCAAAATAGCCTTTGCTTCGGCGCTATATCGGTGCAACTTTCCTCCTTAAGAAACGCATTGTAGTAAATTTGTAGATTTTTTGGAGCATTTCCCGAAAAGCTAGATAGCAATAACCTGGTATTTGAATTCGAGTAGGGATTACGTTTAATTTTGCAGTTGACCGAAATCAAAATGATCGATGCCAAGGCGCGTTACGTATTCTCCCGTAAGGAATCTACGGGAAACTAGAATTTTTTGAGGTGTTCTGGAAATAATTTGGACTTGAATACATGTATATGGTTATAAAGGGTACTTCTGGTACGTATTACGCGCTCACACCTCCCGAAAGTGTCCGGAGCTCGACACCAATGCGGTTCCGTATTCTACCATAAGAAAACATTTGGTAACATTCATTGTTTTTTTGTAGCGTTACCAGAAGAGATAAACAACTGCAGCTTGGTATGACGGTAATAATAATAATAATACTGCGACTGTTCGTGCGTGATTGAGACTGATATGTCTCTTCTTACATCTAACATTTCGTCATTAGAAATTTAAAAGAGATGGAAAAAAGTATATAGAAGAAAACTACATTGTGTGTTTAAAAACCTACGTTAGCATTTAGGAAAAATAGATAACAGCAGGAAAACACCTACAAGAATAAGGGTTTGAAAACTTGTGTTTAAGTTTAAAGGAAAAGACGGGTTAAATTAGATCTCAAACGCAAAAAAATGGTACAGACACATTATAACATAGACATAACAACTATAAATGAATTTTGATAGTAAACAGAAAAAGAACATGCAAATAATTGGGTTCCAAAACAGGTAATTATAAAAATACACTTATGAAGCGCCTGAATGCCACAAGAGATAAATATGAATGAATGAAGATACAATAATTCAATTTACGTAATTTATGCCAATTTATTTCAAATGAGAACTGTGAAAATTATAGCAATGTGTTTCAAAAATTAAAAATGTATACTCGAGGTTTTCAAACACGTTGCCAATCGTCTGGAAAGGTGAATAGAGAATTCAGGCGCAGCCACTCAGCATTTCCTATTTTTTAAAGATACATTCATATTAAAGAATCCAGTACTGACGGTGTTGGAGCCCAAAAACTATTTTTTTGCCGACTTAATAATTTTACAAGTTTAAGAATAATCGCATAATTCTGCGAACATGGATCTTTTGAAGGGTCAAAACTTTTAGACAGAAAAATGTAGTGATCTGATTCTTTCATTTATAAACCAGATTTAATGAGAATTATATGCATCAATGTTGTACATATTATTTTAAATTTACAGTTAATTACTTAGCCTTTAAACGCCTACGAGAAAATCTCCACTCGGTGCCTAAATTGCCCATACGGGCAGGCTTAGTTTCATTTACGAAAATATAGGTAGTTTTCATCTCAGAACCGTGAAAATTGCGGGAATATCGTCATATTTTTTCTCCTCTCTTCCCGTTCGTAGAAAACAAATTTCAAGAAGCCTATGGTTCAGGACAAGGAAAACACTTCTGTTCAAGTAGTCTCCATTGAATTGTTTTTGGTCGGTGCGATTACGAGCTGCGGTGAGGTGAGAACTACCTGAGAAACCTACTTAGAGTTAACTAAGTTTTAAGGAATAGGCAGGTTACATCACGAGGAGAGACATCGTTTACTTATGTACAGGCACTGCAGATATTCGAAAGCGAATCTGGGTTCTACTCTAGGTCGCTAAAACGATCTTCCATAATAAATTTAGGGAATTGAGAATACGGTGTAGTGATAGGATTGTATGTTACTGAAGACAGAATGTGAAAAACAGAATCGTCCATTTTAAAAGGTGTTTTTTGTACTTTTGCTATAGTTAAAGAATTTTTAAAACTAGTAATGCCCCACCACCTGATCTGTGCTCTAATTTTAAAGTCACTTAAAACACTATCAATAACAATTTTGAGGAAATCCGTTAAGATTTGTGTTGTTGCTCCAATTCAATTATCGACAACGCAATCGTGGAGAAAAATGTCACGAATCGCGAATGAGGTTTTGAGTCAGCGCCAGTCTATCTGGGTTTGATATCAAACAGGCAGGACACTTTGATTTTCGAGAGCTATAACTATTTGAGCTGGCTAACATATTGAGCTGACGGTTTGAAGACTCATTTCCTCGGCTCGGCTCGGCGGGAAACAACAAAAGGAGGCAAGTTTGAAAGGACAATTTCGAAAAGAAAACTACCCTCGGATACGAGCAGATTTCTAAGTCCTAGTTGCAACCTTCCATATCGAAATTTAATGTGCTTACCTCGTCGCGGAATCGCAGGTCAGCAACCCCGTTCCGTACCGTAATCAGCACTTGGCGAATAAAAAAACGTGCCACTTTCTCTTGTGCGTCACCGATCGGGTCTCATGGCGACCGCCGAAAGCGATCCTTAAACTCGGAATCCTGCGTCCGAAACACACAGCTTTTCAGAAAATATCAAAATCTCTGACGTCACCGTCGCGTAGATCCATTCAAACGGATATCTGCCTTAATAAGCGTGAAACTACCGACGGCCGATCAATTTCGACTTCCTATTCGCTTACGTAGACATGAGGTCACTCAACCACCGAGGTTATTTAGTGATCGGTCACTGTGTCGACATCCAAACCACGTGATCTCGAAAGAGGTGGACCATTTCAGAAGACTCTTTTATTCGAACTTACAAATCCTATTTCATCCTTGTGAAAACCTGGGCCAGTGTGAACGGTACAGATGACTCTCCGGTAGAGATGACACCCTCAACGGTCGGGAGTTATCTGTACCTAGGCACAAATAACTCTCCAAAAGGAAGGGATTCATCTGAATCTGGAGGTACAGATGACTACCTTTAGACAAGGAAACTCCCTCACATTTTTGTATATTTTAAAACTAAAATCGCCAACTACATATCCATAATAATGTTAAGCTAACTTGAACATATGCGACAAACGAGAAAATATAAAATTAAATAAAATTGACATTGATATTTCAATTTTGAAGGAAAAAGACCAAAGATGCAAAAATTTACTTCACGAGTAAGTCTAACAATAAGTAATTTTTAACTCATCTTCAAAATATAAAGGACCCTTCGCCGTAAAACCAATAATCAGTAGTATCAAGTTTGTATTATAAACCATAGAACTCAAATGATGATTAATTTCTGTAGTTAAAGAAAAATATTCTTAGACTAATCTGGTCATACAACATCATACATCTGGGCAACAACAAAGGTTAAAAATTCCTATCTACACGATATAACGTGTATCCACGTATATATCCACGTGTATATCCACGACATAGGACTTTCACCTGAACCATTACAGATTCGGGGGGGAGATATAAATAAAAAGGTTAAGCATTTAGGAAAAAATAAATCGAGAGGACCAGATGATATAGTAACAGAGATTCTAAAGCTAGTAATGATGGAGATCATTCATTACCTAAAATTAATATTTAAAGAATCTCTAAATATTTATAGATTGTCAACAGACTGGGAAAGGGCCACAGTTATACCTCTATATAAGCGTGTAGATAAAACAAACGTTAAAAGATACAGGCCGGTTAGCTTAACTTCCGTTGTTTGTAAAATTATGGAGAAAATCGTAGCGGAATACCTTTGAAATTACTGGGAAGAAAACAATTGGCTTAGCGAGCGCCAGCACGGATTTAGAAAAGGACACTCATGCGAAACTCAATTATCGGGACTATATCAGCTAGATTTCTATATAGCTAACGCAGTAGATGGTAAGGATACTGTAGATGATATTATCATATACTTTACTAAGGCATTCGATACAATTCCGGATGAGACACTTCTGTTCAAACTAAGAAAATTAAATATTGATAAAAGGGTAATCATTTGGATAAGAAATTTCCTGGCTGATAGAACTCAAAAGGTAAGGGTGAATGGGGAATATTCTACAGGTGTCAATGTAACCTCGGGATTACCTCAAGTAAGTGTAATCGGGCCTTTACTTTTCCTAGTTTATATTAATATTTAAACTTAAACAATCAACGTGGCTGTCTCGCTGTCTTAAACAAAAACAACCAACGTTGGTTGTTTTTGTTTAAGACAGCGTCTGATAACATCACGCTTCGGCTAACGAATATGATTCCGCAACGAATTATCTTCGTTAGCCGAAGTATCACTATTTTTGAAAGCACAAATGAGGTTTGATCTCCCTATTCAGTATTATAACCAGCCAAGAATACCACAATGAAAATAATATAAGAACTAATTGTTAAGTTACTTCGCTAATAGTTACTCCGTATTTTAGATCAATTCATAAACTGCACGTAAATTATAAAAATTAAGCGAATACCAGGGGCGGCTTTAATTTATCAGAGGCAGAAAGAACAGATTAAGGCCCTTTCTAGGAAGTATGAGTAAATATTGGATTTTTTTCTGGGAATACGCAAATATATCCCATAGAGATTTCAGTCGCTTCACTGCGACAAGAATAAATTTACAAATTTAGAATTAGAATACGTGGTATTTCTATAAATTACTATTAATTATTTAACACAGGAAAACGGGTAAGGGTGACTTTGCGCAAGATGGTGCTCACCCAGGAAAAATCACAAGGAAGAATGGACTTGAAAATAGTCTGACGGGACTGGGAATCGAACCCGGGTCTCCCAATTGCCGGTCGGGTGCTCTGTCCGTTGAGCTATCCGTTGAACATTTCTGCAAGCCATTTGGGATTCCAAATAACATCCTTGCCCACAAAGTATCCCGAATGGCTTGGAGAAATTTTCTGCCAGGATAGCTCAACGGACAGAGCACCTGACCGGCAATTGAGAGACCCGGATTCAATTCCCAGTCCCGTCAGACTTTTTTTAAGTCCATTCTTCCTTGGGACAATACATTTAAGCTTGATAGCTGAATTAATTAGAGCATCAGCCTAGATAGTGGAAGATTTGAGTTGAGACTAATCCATGTTAACTTCTTTACATTCTTTTCCATTGAGCTTTGAAATTCAATTCAAAATATGGAAATAANATAAGCGTAGTAGTATATTCCATTAACATAATATGTACACTTACTCAACAAATATAAAATTCTTTCTCGAAGCGGAAAAACAACAATTTTCATTGAGAATTTATTAGCAGATTCTTATCGAGACCCCAATGTAGATGAGGCCCTCAGGTAGCGCATATTCCGCCCCTGGCGAATATTTACTCACGCGAAATGACTACAAAGATGCCACTGTCACGAAAGATGTCTACACCTACATCAACATAAATACCCTGCAAGCCGCCTTTCGGCCTGTGGCTGGGGATTACTATGTATGTCTCTGGCATGTAGCTAACTAGTCGAAAAGAAGCTGCTGACAAAGTTGTGTAGTTGTGTAGTTGGTGTCACTTGAGTATGTCCACGAACACGTACATGGAGATGTTTTGAGTCCTTCGAGATAACAAATGCTTTTCTAGAACTACCGCGAGAGGTAATCGCTAAAAATAGCACCGCGTGATTTTTCTATGGTGGCAGAGTGGCCGTGGCATTCCCAGAGCCTGATAAGATAGCAGACTATATGGAAGAGCTAAATACACGCAAGTGACGCATGGTCCACAATTAGATCAATACATGACCATTAAGTTGATTGCAGGTGGGCGGAGGAAAGTTTCCCGATGAAGAAATTGGGTCATTCATTCCACGTCAAACCGAACAAGAAAAAAGTACGGCATTTTTGGACCATCTTTTAACTCTATTTGGATATCGACGACAGAAACATGTCTGCTAATTCCTCGACCAATTGTCCGAATAATTACAAAATGTCGGGTTGACACATTTCGTGAAAAGTAGCTTTCGGCGCGCGCTCTCAGTTTAACGCCCGTTTATAAAAAGAGTTTAAAACATAAAGTGTATTGCATATAGTCATTTCAAAGCTTTAAATAGAGCTTTTCTTTAATATAGGACTTGATTCCGCTTCTACGAGACTATGACTATTTTTAGGCAAAATAACTTTTTGAATTGATTTTAAACTAAAAAAATCGTGGCTGTCAAAAATATCACAGAAATTAACTCTAAATGTTCATTGAAAATATAAAAACGGAACTTTAATGGAATGTTTTATCAAAAGGATAGTCAAAGGATTGCGCCATAAATTTCTTTTTCGCCTAATTTTTTTAATAATAAAAATATTCCCGCAATGGTAACAGCCTCCTACGTTTCTATTTGGCAACTGAACGTAGATGTACATATTCCTTCAGGAGTTAGCACGGGAAATCCTGTCTGCTCTCAGAACTGGATACAGAGGGCGAAGTAGCTCATAGAAACGGCTTTCAGTTGCCGGCTCACAATCCGAGGCTTGCGATTGCTCACTCTTGATATTCAAATTAAGGAAAATCAATCGGAACATCCATGTTTGAAATGAACCTCAGGTAACGAGAGGGAATACTGCGAGATGACAATCGAAGTGAATGTACTCCATTTCGCCAAAAAGTTACTTCATATCCCACCCTTCTGTTGTTACGATGAAAATGAGTTTAACATGTTGTGACTAGCGTATAAAATAAGCATATTCTAGTTTCATAAAATATTCCAAAATTTTCAAAAAGGAAGAATATCCTCTAAAGAATCCCCACTATTGGCATATTTAATACAAAAATATGCAATAATGACAAATGCTCCATCTAACCTCTGTAGCGCATAACCTATTACCTGCAATTATCAACCTATTGAATCGATACGCGATGAAATGCTGTTGGTTATTTTACGATTTTGAAGTACTTATTCTGTCGCGGGTGTGGACCACAAGAATTTCCCCGTGAAATGAGTACCTAGCTCTTCCATAGGATCATTTGTTCAATGCGGGGGCGGATCTATTAACTTGCCAAGGGGATGACGAATTACGAAGAATTCATCTCACATACTCATCAGAGTAAAAATAATCTTATTGCTTCAACACTCTACCATACCTTAGACAATTCCATTTTGGTGAGATGAATAGTATAAATGAGTAAAATCGGAGTAACTCCAATTATCAGTTTTTAATGTAAATTACTCACGTTACAGATAGATCGCTTCTCTTACAAATTCATCAAAAGGAATGACTGCCCTCATCTCGATGCTTTAATGGTTCAATTTCGTGCTCCAGAATTTTTCTTATCCTTGCTAAGTAAACACATCAATGACATCTCAGTATTCACTTTCACGTTTGAAGTTCAACTCAGAAAAGGAAAATAAAATACAATATTTCTTTTCGAACGAATTCTCATTCTTACGTATGCGAGAATAGAATGGATAAATTTTGATCGCTTAGAAACACAGTAATACCTCGGCTAACGAAGATAATTGGTTCTGGAGTCACATTCTTTAGCCGAAATCATCGTTAACAGAGTCCGAAAAACAGCGAAAAAATCTTCGTTAGCTGAAAAATTCGTTACCAGGGTCATTCGTTAGTCGAGGTATCACTGTACTTAATATTCTTGAAATTACGAGATTTTCCTACTTACAAGTGCTACAGAGAAAATTGACGTGAGAATGATTCGAAGAAATTCATATTTCATAGGAAAGAGGGAAAATTACAATTGTCGTCTTTCAAGGCTTCCCGATTCTTCACCTTAGGATGTATTAAATGTCTCGTGTTTCTTTTGACAGGCTTCGTAGATTTCCGTCACAGGATATGTTGTCTTCATAGCCTCACTGCCTTATTCTGCACTACGTGAAATTAAAATCTTGCGTAAGGTATAATTTTTCCTAAGGGGCAGCCGTCTGGAAAGCGGAAGGCCCGGGTTGGTTTCCCGCCCTTGTCGTTTTTTGCGCCTACTCCCAAAAATTTTTATTTCCCCTCTACTGTTTCACTCTCGTTGGATCTCAAGTATCAATAGTCATCTCAAAGCTTTAAATAAATCTTTCCTTTAATATAGGACTTACTTCCGCTTCTATGAGACTATGATTATTTTTAGGCAAAATTAGGAATGTTCGAGTTAGGAGTTGAATAACTAAACTAGAAACTAAAATAGGAATCCCAAAGAAAAACAAGTTGCACTAAATTAATGATTAAATTAGCTTGTTTCATCTTGCCTTCAACATGATAAAATATTCTTCGCATATGATTGTTACTTTATGAAAGGTGGAACGAAAAACGTGCCTGTTTTTTCGCGCTCATTAACGGAGTGCTCAATTTCAAATTATACTTAAACAAAACAAAACGTTCGTAAAGTAGTAGGATATTTATTCCTGGCTCTAATTTTTAGACGCGGATTAATTTCCGTGACGCGGTAGAAAGTTATCGATTTTTAAAACAGCTTTTTATCTGTAATGGATAGACGCAAATGCGATCTTACCGTCGGATTTTTAAAGACATGCCTCTGGACATTGTTAATTTATTGCGAGCTTAATAAACAACACGCATGAATAAGTTTTACACCAAACTAAAGGTAATTCTATAATCTTTTTGCGGAAATTTTTGCTGGCGCAGACGGAGAAATACATTTACCGGGAAAAAATATTTAAACTAAGGTACCCAAAAAAGGCACTTCTTGCGAGTCGCGACTTTCTCGCGATAAAACTCATTTGCGAGAAAATGGCGCAATTTACGGAAACGCAATTTCACCTTTAATTAAACGTAAGCGGTATCAGTGTAGAAGCTGTTTTAAATTTCCGAATATACATTATATTGTATTTAATCGGCGTAAAGATTAAAATCTATCTAGTCCTAGAGTTTTAGCTTTAGGAAAGCTGTCTTACAGTTCTCTGTAGGGAGTTATCCACAACTTCCCGAATTATTTTATGCGAATTCATATTCAACAGGACGGAAATCAGGCGATACCTTGAAGCGGAATGCCTACAGTGTAGAAACTTTCACTCGTTCCGTCTTATTTTATTTTTTAATAGAAGATTATTAAAGCTGAAGAAATCCCGAAAGGCTGGGACGGGTAAACTGCCTGTGATGAAATAACAACTATAAATAAAGCTTTGTATGATATGGTTGAATTCAGGCTTAAATACGCTAAAATTTTGTTAACCTTGCTTTCCGGATCGCTAGTTTAGTTTCATTCAACCCTAAACTCGAGTGTTCATGATAAAAAATCGGACAGTCGCCTGTATGAGGAAACAAAACCAAAATTTTCTTCTATAGATCCCAACGATGGCCAATGGAGAGCTTATACAGAATATTTGAATGACAGCCTCTCAATCGCGAAGAGAAATTTCAACACAGTATCTCTCTTCGAAATGGAGATCGGTTGTAACTTACGTATGGGATGGGGAAATAGTAGCAAATTTATGTCCAACTTTGACAAATGTCTCGGCCATTCGTTCGTTGGCTGCATGGAGCGACACCCTTTCCTTATTACCCAATCTACGGGAAGTCCAAATCACGCCAAATTGACCCGAATGCGCGCTTCTGCGTTCGCGAGGAATCACGCACGTGTGCGCCACAGAAACGTGCTTCTCCATTCACATTTCATGTACAAATGCACCGTTGAAATAAGCGACGCGGAGATTTGGGCGCGAATGATTGCGTTCGCGAGCGGAGAATGTTTTCCGCAACGTTAGCGCCGCGAACCACGCGCGTTTTGCAGACGCGGCTTTCCACGGAAAAAAAGAAGCGGATGACGTCATTTGGAATTTTTGTTCGTCGAGAAGCGTTCGCCGAGCGGGTGCCTTTAAGCGACGGTTTTTTTCAGTGTAACATTTGGAAAGCGAGGACAAGTTCCGTTTTTTTCGCTTTGCGAAAACAATGTACCTGGCTTTTCCTCCTCTTTTGTTAGTCAAGCGAGACTAATAATAATGGGTTCTGTTATTGCCTATTCCACCATATTATACCCCAATTTCACATTAACATTAGTTTTATTTGTCTACGGCGGAAATGGATTTATCGGTAAACACCGTCGGATCGGTAGAACCATGGAGTTGCTCTAGCGAGTAATACATTATGGGGTAAACACATCCGGCGCCTACGTGAATGAGATAGGTGGATATTGTCTGTCAGATGCAAACACCATACTCCCCTCTGATCGTTTTATCTTTTAATGGAAACAAAATTACTTTCGGCGCTTAAATTGAGGAGGTGCGCCACAATTTCCCAGGTAGAGTAAAAACTCATATCTTAGATGTTCGTTTCATAGGTGGCAAATTGAGCTACGTAATTTCCCGCGATGGCATACAAAATGAGCAATTTCATGAGGGACGAGATGAAAGATAAGGGCTTTCTAATTTCTTGGCAAATATTAGGCCTTCGAAGAGTCAATTGGGTGTCAATTATGGAGTTAATTAATATTAAAATCGATTCTATTTATGAAGTTATTGGGTATTCGCGCAGCCTAAAGGAGACCCTGGTTCCGATAGACTGCTTACTGGCTACTCATGGCTATCTAATGATTCTGTTGCATCTCGTTTTCTTAGAAACGAAGGCAGCCTCTCTCCCTCCCATTACAGTGATATCAGCGATGTATCCGAATTATTTGTCTTGTATTAAAGGAAAGGAAAGTATCTTAGTAGGTTGAAAACCTACAAAATCCCAAAAGAATAACAAGCGTGAAAAATAGCGACATGACTGGGACTCGAACATTAGAATACCTGCCTGTAATTAGAATACCTGCTTGTAATTAGAATACCTGCCTGTAATTAGAATAGCTGCCTGTAATTAGAATACCTACCCGGAAAGTGGGAGACCTGGGTTCGAATCCCAGTCGTGTCGCTATTTTTCACACTTGTTATTCCATTTGTCTTGTATATTGTTCAACGTGTTCGATCGATTCTTTGTAAAAATCTCCTCATTATTCATGCACCCCGCCTTCTTTGAAACTTACTCAGCATAGGAATTATTATTTGGAAGAATTATTATATGTTGTTTGGTTTCGCAATTCCCGATGAATTGTTTCCTTTTCCCAACTTTATGCATACATTTTCCGCTGTATTTGTAACCCTGAATTTGATATTAATTAAACCTCAACAGGTAGGGCCATTTTATACTCCATGGCTTCGACATGACTTCCATTATCGATATGGATTGCCTATGAAATGAATTTCTCACTATTTGAGATTTTATTCGCTCTTTGGAGTACATGTGTATCGCGTTTATACCCAAATGTTAAGAAGTGTCATTTAAATACGTAAGAAGTTCTATTCGAGCAATTTCCTGATTAGCAATAGATAGATGTCGATGTTAACATATAAATAATTTCAATTTCTTTTTAAATCTCCACCTTCGAAATTTTTGCATCGACTATCGACCAGCTTTGCTCGAGGGTACCGAAAGAATCTTTCTGCCATCAGATTAACTATGCAGTCCTCGTTATTTTTCTGAGTTGGGCGAGACCTCATTTGCATTTTAATATTTCCAGCTTACCACGATGCGAATAAGTTGATACTCCTGGATTGAGATAAATCGTATTTCAACTGCGACCCAGTACACGAACACACGTTAACTCCTCACGAATGACCAGAATTACCCACTAGTAATTTTTCCGGAATCTTGGCGTATAATATAATAAATATTCCGTGCTGAGATCACGATATGATAAATTGAAATTCTCTCTCCTTTGCGTACCTCGAGTATTTCATGTACGGAATTCAATCAGTTTTTGAGCCTTCAAGTTTGCGTGACAGTGGCTTTAGTTAAAATGGTATGGAGTTTCTTCAATCTTTCCAATGATAAAAAATAAAAATATAATAGTGCATCTGTATTTATCAACCTACCTCTGTTACGTGTTTAATAGATGAAGTAGTCCTAATATTCAAAACTTCGGAAGATGGCGACTATTTATCGACGATGTTACAAATAAGCTCGAATGCTTTAGGTGGTCGGTTTCTAACATTCAAAAATTTATTCATACAATAAAACGTGAAAATAAAAATGCGCTGAAAGTAAATTTTGTAATTACAAAGAAAACCGCTCGCTGGAAACATCTCGTTTTATTCATTTCATTAAAATTTTAATTACACAAATCGGAAGGCATCCATTAATGTGATTAGATATGTCACGGAGCATTAATAACGTTATTTGAAAATATTGTTATTTCTGCGCCGAGTAAACACTAAATATTCGATGCTTGCTCGAACAAAGAGAGAAAATTGTAGTTAAATGTTCTAATGCCAGTAATGTTGTAAATATAGCATTTAATAAAATATTGACGAATAGCTGAAAGAAACGTTAGTTTGCTCAAAACTCGGTGAATTAATTTGTCTTTAAGCTCACGAGAAATGGCTACAGAAAGGGCCGGCGCGAGTAACAGGCGAGTTATCTAGCTATTTTCATAGTTTTAACGTTAAAATGATAATAATGAGAGAAGAGACAATGAAATTATCTTTATATATTATTGTTGAAGTTATTTTTAATATGAGCAAAAGTTAACTCTTGTCTTTTAAAAAATGGATGTGTGGAAGGGCACCTGCTTCCAACTGGATCACCAATATTCCTCGGGCCGGCCCTGCCTACAGATAGCATTTCGCGCACTAACTCGTTATACTGGTGGAAATATTTAGCGATTATTTCATTTTGCTATGCTATGGGAAATCTGCTTCCTTTTCTCCTGAGTAGACTAAAGAACACAAAGGTAGGCCTCAGCTCTTTCCAAAGATGCGTCGCTTCCCTTTTTCCCTCAACCTCACCTCAAGAATTTTTCCTTTTGCTCGAGGGGCCACCCTCGTCTACCATCACGCAGGCCTACCAACTTCTCAGTACCAACTCAGTCAAAATGCATCCCTCTTATCTAAAGATGGGACGGTACCTCAATTTTTACTGATTCCAATACAATTCCCAATACCTCTCTAGACTTTCGATTCCGATACGATTCCTAATTTCGATTATTGCAGTGAGCAAAATTCATTATTTATAGTTATAGCTGTTTTCAGGAAAAATGCTGAATGAGCGAATTAGATTTATTAACTAAACATTTATTAGAATTGTCGGTACATCATCAAGTAGAGTGGATTATAATTGGAAAACTATTAAAAATGTTCAAACAGAAATGGAGAAATTTCATTAACTAAATCATCTAGCTAGCTTATTAAAATATTAAAATTCATATCAACAATTTGAATCTATTTTATTTTTATATTACATAATATTAATTTTAAANAAAGACATTGATAATAAAAATTTTATTTGGAACTGAAACAAAGTTGAACCGATGGACTTTATGGGACGTTCGAGAAATAGGTAAAAACTGATTCTATATTTACTCAAGAATAAGTCGAATAAATTCACGTTAAATACCATATTTAGGGCGTAATAAAGATCTATAGAATTTTGTTTTACAAATAGTTCAATTATTAAGTAGATGTGTATTTATCATTAGCATGAGAAGGGGAATCAGCTATAAGATTTGGAAGAATGAGTTATAAACTAAAAATTCCAAAGAATTATATTTGGAATGGAAATTTTGGTAAAAATTCTCCGATACTCATAAAAGTACTGACGTTTCCAATTCTCGATTCCGATCATTCCACCAATACTTTAGTCATTCGCGCTCGTTGACTCAAGTTGCGAATCCATAGAGTAGCTAATCAAGGTGACGCGATGCAATCGAAGACGAGAAATCTGTTACGCATTCGAACGCACATTACAAATTCGCCATTACCTTTTGAGGTGTGCCCTTCCACAGCATTCCTGAATACTGGCCGTTCCTTTCATTCTGCTAGGAATATTGCCCAACTCATCAGTCAGTCGGATTACATGCGGAATTTGAGTCTGATATCATTGCTGATAAACAACGATCAGCCAAGCGCGCAACTGTAGCATTTCCTACATTCGCATTTGATTAAAGTATGTTTTTATCGATTGATCCTTATTCTAACTCAGAACCACAATTTCTTTACACGAAGGAGCGATAATTATCTTCTGTCTAGTGAAAATATATCTGGGTAAGCCGATATATTCTAATATGTAATAAGTGTACATAGAAGTACGCTGTCATTCATGGAGAATTTGCATCTGATCCGGAGATATATGATAAAGAATCTCAAAGAGGCATCTACGTCTACATATGTACCCTGCAAGGCCCCTTTTCGGCGTAGGGCAGGGGGTGAATGCACCGCGACTATATACCCTACTTTCGCGTATCTCACGCGGAAAACGTTAATTTTTGAAACAACTAGTTCTATTTCTAGCATCTATTCCTCTGGTTTTTCTCTCGGTATCAGAACGGCCGATGTAACAGTGAGAACGCATAATATCGGCTACATCTTCTAAAAACGTACATTCGCTGAACTAATAAGTTAATCAAGTCTTTGTTTCAAACTCCTATCTTCTATAGTTTCCCATCCTTCGTCATGACGCATTTTATTAACGCTCGCCGATTTATTGTAACAATTTTATAAAACACGTATCGCCTTTCGCTGTACCCTTTCTAACTCTCGAATACAACACTTTTCGGCAGGATCCCGTGCACTACACTCATACTCAAGGTTACGACTCGGCATAGCATCGCTCACGGACTTTTTCTCCTCTCCTACCGATTATTCGATGCGTCTCACCTTCAAGACATCATCTCACGTTCAAAGCAAAGGAAGCGACGTACTTACCCTGCCGCCGCATAAAACTGCTGCGTGACCATCCGAGGCAGAAGAAAGGTAGATTTAGAAAAGGTACCGCAGAGGTCTTCAGGGAGATTTCAGGTAGCCACCCTACCAAGAAGTGATATTCATTAAAATCGTGGTTTCTCGATCGGAGAATGTTTTTAACGATCATCAAGATAGTAAAGGCTCGAATATAAACATAAGCGAAGAATTCTTAACCAAGGAAATCGCAAAGTGTTCTTCCCTCAAAACTTTGATAACCTCTTTTATAACCGCTGCACAGTGGGCTGAAATCGGAAAAAGCCGGACAAAAGTCCAAAATGGCTTTTTTTGAGATACAGACCTGAAAAGTTGCATATATATACAAAAATGATTGCTGATCATGGAATGGTAAGTCATTTCTCATATATCCCATCCGTTACGTAGCTACTGAGGCTCAAACATGACTAAATTTCCAAAAACACGCCCGATTGAATTTTTCTTCGAAAATCTTATAA
>KZ309462.1:59380-87481 GCA_000376725.2 Ladona fulva
GTGTCCTTATTTCTAGCCTCCATCGCTTCTTCGGGCAACTGCCGTAAAAAGGGAAGAATCATCGCCTTTGATATTTCTCCTCCATGTATAAGTACCTTACTGTGATTGGCATGTAATACCAGGGATACAGGTCTACGTATAATTCGGCAGTTCTCTGGGAGTACTGCGAAAATGCCTCGTCGTTGAGCGGTAGTCCGCTAGATATTACCTTTAGTATTGTGGAAAAATTTTTGTTCAGATGTGATTTAACCTGTCTTTTCCTTAAAACTGTAAGCAGGCTTCGCAGGTTTTTCAAACTCCCCTTCTTGTGGGTGTTTCCTGCTGCGGTGTATTTTCCCTCAAGTTCTAACTTAGATTTATAAACCCACAAAGTAGTTTTCTTCTTTGCTCCTTTTTCAAGCTATCACTGTTAAACTTCATATGACGAAGGGATATATGTAGGAAGAAACTTGATAGTCTCAATCTCGCCATAAAAAAGTCGCAATATTATTATTATTAACATCAATTATGAATAAAGAACTGAAAAATCCAGGCATTTGGAGTAATCGCATCAATTATTTTTTTGTGAATCTGCAGCCGTAACGGGGAATTCTGAACGGAAAGTCATCGGCTGAGGTGTCTGTGGTTTCATGATAGCATATTTTTATGTTCCGCGTTCTCTTATCTTAGCGCAAGACTACGAGAAGTTTCCTGCATATTTTATACTTATGTATTTCTGCCGGACATAAACCTGCACAAGACAAGTTCAACTTAAAAGGCTGCGTTTACTAGCAAAGACCCATTTGCCGATCAACTAAACCTCATGAAGTAATTAAAACTATTAACATAAAAGCTTATAATGTTTCAGGATCGGTGGGAATTTTTCAATGTTATGGTACCGACGGGTGGAATGAGGCAATGTCACGCTTTATCATTTCGTTGCTCAGCTTCTCCTCGTAAATATACAATCTGTAAACTAATCACTGATCGGATCTGAAAATCGGATATTATTCGTCATTCTTCGAATCGAACGTAAATCTTTCTTCGTGGCTGTAAAGTGCGTCCGAACCGTTCGACCAACAAATGTGCACTTCTTGCATTTACTTCAAATTACTTCGGCTGATTTTTCCGAGATCACTTTACTTTCTCCGCCAACGCGGCTCATCTGATTTCTTACGAACACAATCTCCGAGTTCCGGAACGAGAAAATCTCTCCGCTTGGTTCAGAACGTCCAGGATGCTTGGTAAATTGGCAACATCGGATCATCTGTGTCGAGGGGAGGGATTTAAAGGGCCAGCAGCTTGGATACTTTGTTTTGGTTCTGTGCCCGTCTCCCCTCAGCAACATCTCTTCCAACTCGTATTCCCACTTCCTGCTGCTGCGTCCCACCGCATTCCCTCTTCCATTGGAGACGCCCTCTCAGCCCCCCGATCGCTTCCTCCCCCTTCTAACAAATCTCTCCCGCCAGGAAGTGAACATTTCTCGGAATAACTAAAGATTTGTTCCTAATCCAAAGTTTATATGTTCCACCATTGTTTTTAATGTTATCAAAGCCACACTCGGAAGTGGATGAGATTAATGGCTTATTTATTTCGAAAAACCTCGGTGGAGGAATATTTAGTATAAAATGTTACCAACGCTAAGACTCCGGGTTCGAATTTCGGATAAACGAGCTTTTTGCTGGTTAGGACATTGTCTGGTTCTGGTTAGAATACGAGCTATTACCCTTATTACCCTTAACGCCACTCCTGTCATTGTCAAACATAAAGACGCTCCTAAGTGTAACTAAGGGTTCACAAGGAAGTTCTTAGCATTTGGTACACATTAAATTGTATGACTAATCAACTACAGGCTCTACTAAATAACAGAATAAACTCAAAAAACATCAAAGAGAGGTACTTTTTGATGGTTTTTGGAGTTTGTTCTGTTATTAATCATCTATGCCATCAGCGGTCGCTTCTGTTCTATAGGTTATTCTGAATTAGGATTAAAAATTATAACCGTGTTTTTATTTTTCAGCGCCATTATCAATGTGATTTTCAATTCGTAGAAAGTAATGGTTCACAACAAACTTGATACATTAGATATAGGACATAATATTTTGATTATTGCCTTCATTATTTACAAATTTCAACGATTCCAATATAATACATTATCTTTCTTAATCCCCAAGGGATTGTAATCAGTATTAGGAAGGTATGTAAACACAATGGAAGTTTAGTTCACGATTTGTATCAACAACTCTTATGAAAACATTTGTAATGGAAGGCTTTCGTTATATATCGGACGAAAAAAAAAAGGATTTGAATTTTCCGGAATTGATGATTTGACTTGATCTGGGTGTCAACCACATCAAAGGGACCAAGGAAAAGGTATCCTTTATGAGTTTGCGTGTTTTTTGTTAAAAATCGGTCATTATATGAAATTAATAATTAGAAATGTATGAATATACTAATTATGCATTAGGTTTGTAGGCGAAGATTATTAATGAAACCTGAAAATAGTCATGTTATTTATTTTAAAGATCGATAGAGGTTGCGGTAATAATTTTATGAGAAAGTGAGGAAATTTCAAGAGTAATTTAATTAACTAGATCGCATACTAATAGGCATATCTTTAATATCTCGCAGTTCCGGCTGTAAATGGACGACAGTCGCGAGCCTAACTGGCTTATGCTTGAGCTACCGGACAATGTCAATTTCAAAGGAATGTTCTGGCCATAACTTCTCGTATCTTCTCACTTTCTTCTTATTTACACTTGCTTAGCTTTTCTTCCTTCGTAAACCAACACTACGCAAGATAAATTAAATCAATTTTTGTGTAAATGAAATTTCTTAATTTACATTTCGTAATTACTGTTTTGAGTTAGTTGTCTTAATTCATTACTAGTGCATGCATCACATAACTAGCTGATAATTTGCTAAATTTTATTGTTTGGAACTCTCTCAAGTAGTGTTGAATCTATCGAATAAATAAATATCTAGATAGGTGCGATCATTTTCATTTGCCTTTGATTCAGGTTAGAGGATTTCTCTAACTGTGTTGTTATGAAAGCTCTGGGTGATGCTGAGGAATGAAATTCATCTCCATATCTCATCATTGAATGTTATAAAAGAGTTTCTCATGGGCCCAACAGATGTGAAATGATCGGTTCACAACATAGTGGGTTTGTGAGAAAAGGGCAAAGGATGTTGCTCCTCTTCATCCACCTCTTCAGGTTTTGGTAGATAATGGTTGTGGGGATGCATCAGCCCTCGCACGCACAGACCTAAACCTGACTCGTCCTTGAAACCCAAGCCTCCCCTCGTCTTTCACAGCCCTCACTAACCCTCAATCCCATCCTCTTCTCCCTTCTTCTCTTGGGCCTTTAACTTTGCTCTACGGATAGCTCACTCGGAGCCTTTTTCTATTACAATCCACGGAATGTTTGGAAACCACCTGCGGAAGTCCTTCCCTAATACACCAATGCCTAGGGTAAGGAATTTTGCTCCAACGAAGATGTTTATAATAACACGACTTAATTAGGACGAGATTGAGAATACCTTGTTTCTTCTTCGTCTAACCCTTCTTCATATGAAATTTAAACGAGATAGATGGAAAAAGTGCACAGAAAAAAAACTAATTGTGGGTTTTCAAACCTAAGTTTTCTCGAAAGAAAAAATACACTCAGTAACATTCACAAGAAAGGGATGTAAAAAATGTACGAAAACTACTGACAGTTAACTAAATTTTAAGGAAAAGGCAGGTTAAAGTATTTCTAAAATTCGGGATGATAATAATATTAACACATCTTTATTAAAGGGCGAGATTGAGACTCACTAGTCTCTTCTTACATCTAACCCTTCTTAATAACCTCTTCTTACATCTAACCAGGATCAGATCCTTCCATCAATCCATATCCATAGTTAGATGTAAGAAGAGACTAGTACATTTCAATCTCGCCCTTTAATAAGGACATGTTATTATTATTATCATCCTGTTGATAGCTGTGTGGCTGAAACCGGTCGTGCAATACATCTTGTGGATACTACAGTGTTTTTCTCATTCCTTCGTAATTTCACCGTTCCAGATACAAGTACAACGTAAACAACAATTAAGCAATTACAATCTATTACAGCCACAGCTATATACACACGTACAACGTATACTTCGGTCTGAGCTAACGAACTAGGAAAACGAGTGCAGACTCGACCAACGAACGCTTTGATGGATAAGAAAAAGATGTGTGCGCGGCCTCAATCGGTGATCCGACTTCATTCCGCCAATAAATATTCGTTTATTTATCGGTACTACCATTTCACGCAGTCAAAATTGTACTTATTTTCATGTGCTCTCAAGGAATGAATACGGTTCTCCTTTTATGGAAAGCCGTATTCACTTTCTTGGAAAACATTAAACCTTATGGTTCGAGAACCAGATCGGGCGTCCGCCTAGCGCACCGTTTCCATCTCTACATGCACGCATTTGCGATCCCATTCTATGATTGGCAATCTGACCATACTTACTGCGCAAGGTAATTATTGGTTCTCATTTTCTGAATTCTTGTTCAGGAAGACTAATCTTGATATCATAAGAACGCTATTTAGAATCTAAGCATATCTGTGTGTTCCACCGATGATTCAGTTAGTCAATAAAACAGATTAATAGAGATGATTCGTAGAGTTTAAAGTAAACCGCCGACTTAGGCCTACGAGACAGAATACGCTCCGGCTTCCTTGTGAGAGAACCAGAGTCTCCCCAAAGATTGAAGTGGTAGTAAAATTGTTTTAAGTGTTTCGGCAGCTGAGGTTATTTCGCACATAAGGGCTCCCTCGGAAATCGATTCTGGGACCGCTTTCACAAACAAACGCGCTGCCCATTAGGATATCTAGGCTATCTAGGAAGGAGACCCGCACCAGAAATCGTGTCCATGGGTTCTCTAACCTGCATTAATGCACTCAAAGTTCTAAATTACCAGAACGGACGTGATACCGCCGAATGTTGCTTACTGGTAGTGGAGTGTTGTAGTTTTGGCAGCGTTTATGCGTATTTTAGTAATACAAGGGACCTCTTATGAAATCTTTATAGTGGGATTTACGTATTATTATCGAAGAACACGGCACGGGGAAGAATAATACTGGTAAAGGAGAGTGCGTCATCGGAAGCTTTAGGTTTCCCAGCGTCTCCCAAGGTTCCGCAACGACGCCGATTTCAGTTCTTGTTCATTGCGAGATTTTCGACGGTCGAGTAAGAAGAAGTCATCGTTTGGCCGTTTCACGTAGAGGCAGCACCTCTCAGGCCATTCGGGCCTTCTCACCCATCATCCTTCGGCGTTTGGGACGCAAGCGAGATGCAGATTTATTTTGTTTGCAGCTATCACTCGTGGGAAGTGGCTTTCAAAGATTCTTCCGCGCGTTTATCTCTGATTCTTTATAATCAATCCTCGATCGCACCAAGGGCCACACTCTTTCCCCTTACTCTCATTAAAGTTGTATATTATCTTCTAATCTTATTCCCCTAACGATTCCTGACCTACTCCAGTGAGCATTTTAGAACCACATTCTACGTGTTTTATCGAATAATTTTTGACAAGATGCTCTGAATCCTGTCACTTTTCGGGTTTCACTCCTTCCCTCACATTTTTTTTAACAAGTTCGACTTAGAAAAAGGATTGTTTAGGTAATATTTATGCTTTTATTTAACTAAGAACGGAGAGAAAGTCTTTTCCCCCTTGAATCGCTATTTAACATTATATATTTCACTTTTACATTTCCTTAAATTTTAATTTGCTTGCGGTATGTCTACGTGTTTGATAAAACGATAGAGAAGTACAAATGGAACGGAGGTAAAAGAAAGGATCCTAGACAAGCGAAATACGCTCGACAGTTTAACTAAGATTTCATTTTGAAAGTAAAACATGGACAAGAAAGCAGAAAATCCTAAATACGAGATATTTCGAGCGTGACTGGATTTTAAACCACTGGGGAAGTGGTTAAGGACACCGCAATTACCCGTAGAATTGAAATTTGTGACGCATATTCTAAATCAGCGCTAAGACAGCGATAATAAATTGTTATGTCTCGCGGGCTTTCCCATCGTAGCCAACTCGAAATTATTTCCCTGCTGCCTGAATAACCTTTTTAAAAACCACACAAGTCACTAAGTTGTGCATTGCTGAGTGGGGATCCCCATATTTTGGGGTTCATTTCAAGTTTCGCTCTGTTCGATATTCATACTTGCTAGAATTGTAATCGGTATCGATAAAACTTATAATCCGAATGGATTTTTTGTTCTCCTGATTTCTCCTTTTCTTTCTTCTCACGATCTAATTGTTCCAGGTTTAGGGCTCTCAGATATCCAAGAAGGCAAGGCGTTCGACGTCAGTGAAAGCGGTCCCGGGTTCATTTCCTTGTGGGGGCCTACATGAGAAATGACCTCAGCTGTCGAAGCACTTTTAACAATACTACTACTGCTGTTCTAAGTTTACATTCGGTTCAATTTTACATTCAGACCTTAGCTTCAGAGGCTAAAATAGCCACGCATCTGACTAAACTTCAATTTATGTACCCAATCTGCGAAATACTCCCCGAGTCTTCAAAACATGCAGAATGCTTTCTTCATTACTCCATGTAAGTGGTGGAGGTTCCAGATTTTCGTAATCGAGGTTAAATTTTGTAATATCTTGAGAGAATTTCGTTGCTGTTATTTTATCCTGCATAGAAAATTATTTTATAAGCTTATAAGGTATATTACGAAGTGAATTTTTAATTATTTAATTTTGATCGTACTCCGTCGTTACTGCACTTTTTCTCGCAGAAATCGATAATTTCGAAATTTCCATATATGTTTGCCATCCAGCGCTATAGGGCGTTGATATGTGGAGTGCGGAACGAACATCTTATTTTAATAAACGACTACTTTAATACGTTATTCATAAATCGCTGTTTCGCGATACATGCCCGTTCATTTAATGCAAAGATTTCTCGCTTTGTTCTTAGAGTACATAAAAAGCAGGATCATCGAACTCCTTCGACCTATGGACTTTTAATGAACTGTGTCTTAGATCTTGCTTACATAAGCTAACATCTCCATACAGATTCAGCTTTACGATTGACGTAAAATGAAGGAAACAGAATCGTGCTTTTTCCTTC
The DNA here is from genome assembly GCA_000376725.2 of Ladona fulva. Taxonomy (NCBI): domain Eukaryota; kingdom Metazoa; phylum Arthropoda; class Insecta; order Odonata; family Libellulidae; genus Ladona; species Ladona fulva. Next base: position 66,491 of record KZ309462.1, read on the forward strand.
ATTTTGATGGATTTCCACCACATCTCGCTTGACTCTGTGAATTTCAATTTACGATTCACAAATGCGTTAATACGGCAGTGGTTGCAGATAAAATAGAAAAATAAGCAGGAACGACAGATAAATTTCTCCTCATTAAGCTTGAAAGTATCCATTAGATACTGCGAATATTTTACTATGTTTAAAGAAATGAAAGTCTTTTGAAAAGGATTTCTTCGGGATACTTTCATCTCGGAAGGGAAAAAGTGAGTCTATATTGTCTTCCTCTTAAACGTTCTTTCCTGTACTAACACTCGAAGGCAGTTCATTGGTCCCACTTAACATTACCGAAGACCTAGCAGCTCCCAGAAATGATTCCTTTATATCATTCTTGGCACTTTACCTCTAAAAATTGCAAAGTTAAACTTTAGGGTTGAAATGGAGAAACTGGATGAGTTGGAACAGTAATATTTTACACCAAGAAGTGTAAAAGAGGCGAGGAAGTTACTGGAACGAGGATAAGGCTAACAAAGGGGGCTTTTACGAGAAACGATGAATTGATTACGTTGGGATTTCCAGGGGATATACGAAGAGATAAACGAAACATTTCCTTTGATAAGGCTTGCTTTTTGAATGGAAAATATGAAATTTTTATAGAGAATAAAAACACACGAGGAATAAGAACATTCAGCAGATTCTACAGTAGAGGTCTGTATGGACCTACATAGATATGGGGCCCGGCACGGCCCGTGTTTGGGCCGAGTGAAGCTGCCATCTAGCTGAAGCTGTCTATCGGGCTCGAGTATAACATGAGAAGGAAATAACCAAAACAGTTTTCAGATCGTTCTGAAAACTGTTTTTGGTTCTTTCAAAGAGACGGAGGCCTTTTAGAGTTGCTAAGTAATGCTTATACAATATGCACAGTCTTCTTTGTTCTATAAAATTTATGTCTAAAGAAATTATTAACACGAAAAATCACGACGACAAACAGTTATCTTACATAATTTTTCTGTTTGCATAATAATGCATATTAATTTATGCAAATTATGTAATGCATAAATATTTATACATAACTTACTGGCCGAGTTTAGGTTATGTTACTTCTACGGCATCGTTTCTAAAGATACTGAACTCATATTTTTACTGAAGACATTATTATACCTTAACTTAGGCGATTATTAAAAGTAATTTATATCCTAACCTTATTCCGTGCTTCCAATAATTTACAACTGAATAATGTTGTACGTACACTAGTTTAAACTTTTAACTTAAAATATTGGGTCCTTCAACGAGTTTATTTCACTTGTCTCCCGCGACCATCCTTAGTTGGAATATTTCTCTCCAAACAGCGATTCACCCTCAAATTCATTTTCTTTAAATTAACTTCATTTATTTCACTTATCATTACATTATTGTTTAACACATTGAGTCGACACCATCAGGTTACTTTGTGACCAGTCGTCTTGCTTATTTCAAGGAAGCAAATAATTTTTTTGGAAAAGTACCATTCGTAGTTTTATTGTTTATGCAGTTATTTTGTCGATGAGCTTTGTTTGTGAATAATAATATGCAATTTTACCGAGGTATTTCATTTTATATCGGCTGAATACGTTGCATCAACCGGAACAGCTTGAAAAGACGTGATCATATCAATGCGATACGATCACCTGCCATACTAAACAATTAAATTACTTCTTCTTTCCTAGAGACTTCGTATCAACTGTGATACGAAAAGTTTATTTACTTCTAGTCCACTTTAATTGTGTAGAAGAGCCATCGCCTACTCGAGTGACTGAACACTCACCTGTTCAAACATTACGTGGTTTCTTATCAAACTTATAACGCCGGCTGCGGTGGCGTTTGGGTTAGCCTAGCAACACCAAGGTCCCGGGTTCGAATCCTGACCATAGAAAATTCATGTTGTATTGTTTGTGAGATAATTGCCAGAATGATTTTGAACAACTAAAATTTGCATGAAGTCGTGATTAAATTATTATTATCATCATCAAACCTGTCTTTAATTCTCGTAGTTCTACGCTATTGTCTAAAATAATGTTCTACGCTTTGGGCTATGAATCCCCAAATGGCAAATTATTCCCCAAATATATTTTAAAATCTATAATTTGCTTTTTCCGTTTTTAGACAAAATCTAAAAATCTTGTTTCTGTCCTGCGTATATTCGCAATAGAAAAGCCGTATTTGAAAATCGTATGAATCCACTTGTGCCACTGATTAATCTGAATTTATGTTCACCTTTGGCATCGGATATTGACCGCCTTCTGTTACTATTTTCGGATAGGTAACGTGCAAAATTCCTTCTTGCTAAAGTAAATACGTTTCCTGCATTTGGTAAGGACCGTGTTTTGATGACGACCTGGATCAGTAGTGGCGAACCTATGGCACGCAAGAGGGTTTTTTAGCATGCGGAACTGAAACATTATCCTGGTTGTTCTCTTCACCTAAAAAATGAAGCATCATATAATTAAATGCAGACTCAGTTAATAAGTTGATTAATGATTATTTACGCAAATTACGACATCCCGCCGTTGATGTAATAAAATAGATAAAATCAGCAATCCACTATGAACACGAGATCTTTCTTAATCCATTATGGTTTGGCACCACATTGGCACGTAATTCCTTTATATTTATCAAATATGGCACCGCTGCCGCAAAAGTTTCGCCATCCCTGACCTAGATGGTCAGGATCACAGCCGTGACACCTGTCCTAGTAGCCGACGGGTACCGTTCACTCCGTTGTACATTTTTTCTTCGGCAAATAGATTTCAATTTTCAAATTTACCCTAAAAAACCTCAACCGCGACCGGGGATATCGTAGATAAGTTAAAATATCTTTTTAGGCAAATAATAGGCCAATAATAAGATTATATTCAATGCCCTTTAAGTAAATATCATTTCACGAATAAACAATCAAATATTGCTTACCTACGTGATCCATTATTCAAAGTTTTTAACAGTAGATGCATTTCATACCATCTTATGGAATCGAAATAAATAATGAAAAGAGATGTAACGGATCGATTTAATGAAATAAACATATAATTATCATAATACGTCAGTTAATATATTCTTAAAAATGGGAATAGGGACATTTGCTCAGCTATGGACTCGTTTAGAACTTCTCGTTAGTATAACTAACGAAAGTTATTTCATTCTATGCTTTTGTGCCCCTCACATAATCATTTAACTGACAATTGGGATCTTTAGTGATACGTTCTATCACAGAATTAATTAATAATACGTTCAATAACACGTTAATTCCTTTCCCTGTTATTTTTCCCAATTTCCTAACAGCCTTCAAATTCCGATGTTGCAATTTTTGCAACATTCAGTTGCAAAGTATTATTACGATATTTTATTTCGATATTTTATGCTTCCATGTTTACAAACCCCCTGCCACACGCCATAGATACCTTGCGGATTGAATGTAACTATGATAATGTTAGATATCTTTTACTTCTTCAAAACAATAAGTGTATAAACAAGATACATTTTTAGCATTTTCCGATACGTGAAATTTCGGTATCCCGGAAGAAATAAAATATAATACTTTAAGTTAGATTATGAACGGAGATGTTTTAAGCACTTAAAATATTATGGAATACAAACAAAGAAACATAATACACATTCAGATTATAGCGTGAAACCATGGAAGTAAAATGTTAAAATGCAGTCGGTGATGAAAGGCTTCGCTTCCCGAAAGGTCGTATCTAAATAAAGATTAAACTTCGCAAAATTTCCACAATTTTATTACAAATATCGCAGAATTTTGTAAAAACTTCTGAAAATTTTAGAAATTCAAAACATTTCAATTGAAAAAATGTGTTCATGTAAGTAAAAGCGAGAGCTTCGCGAAATTTGGAAAGGTAAGATTCACTCAAGACGGTAATTTCAATGGATAACTCTTTCGCAACAGTCGGCCATCCTCGCGGTGACATCCATCCCGAACCTGATGACGTCTCGCCATATTTGGAGGTAATACCCTTGGCTTTCGAATCCGTCGTAAAAAACGGAAGTAAAATTCGAAGAAAATACGCGTTTACTCGGCAATGTACGACAAAGAAATTTTCGCCGTGCGTAGGTGGGTATGGATGTCCACCGGAAGAACACGATTTATGGCGCCTACGAACCGATTCATAGAAGAAAAGAAATTCCCTGACAAATGTCTGCGAACCTTAATGGAAAGAAATACACAGCAGGTAGAAAGGTTGAATTGTCTGGTCTTGAAGGGAAATCTCAACAAAGGTACACAATAGGAGCAGGTGAAACCAAAAATGTCCGCTTTGGGTTCGGAACCCAAGTTCTCAAGTCCAAGTTTTGGGCCCCAATTCAGGTTTTGTATGGAAAAAGGGAGAGCGAGGTTGCCAAGTCTAACGCATCAATGACACACTGATTTTCATAGCGGAGAAACGCGGTAGTGCCTTGCCCAAGACTGCACGGCTTTCCGGGTGAAGTCGTGGTCGTCAGAACCTTGGGTTATGAGGGACACATCTATGAAACTGTTGACGTACGTTCTCCCACTCATGTGTTGCGAAATTTTAACGCATCCGCCCGAAGTAAATGTATTTAGATACATGGGTGAATACTGATATTTAGCGTGAAGTATTTTTCACTGAGTGGCGATTAAATGTTTCTATTTAATAATTTCCGTATCGGCATTTACGAAGCCGAGATGAAGACGAAAACTTACGCTATTTAACACAAAAGGCCTTTCGTTCTAAGATTTGAAGCAGCGTTGCCTAGCCGGTGGGACGCATACAGCAAGTGGCTCTCTCGTGTCTATTTGGTGGGACTCGGGCAGGTTCTTGTCGTTTTATTTTTTCCGTTTTAGTATTATATTTAACAAACAAGAGAGGATTTCACTGCCATTTATCAGCGAACTAAATACTCGTAAATATTAAATGAGAACGATTAGAAAAACAAATGTTTCCCTCCTTGCTAATTTATCCTACATATATACCCTACAAGCCGACTTTTAGCATGTGGCAGGAGGTTCATGCATCATGACTGTACTTCCCTAATAGATTAGTTTCGCGTTTCGTGTGAAATATGAATTCTTGAAATGACTTGTTAAAGTATCTATTTTTTTGATTTTTCATGCTGTATCCCAGCCTATCTAATAAGGAGGAGGCATAATATCTAAACGTACTTTCTCTGAACTTATAAGCCTTTGTTTAAAATGTCTACCTTCTAGAGCGTCCTGAAGCATCTGAGTTACGCTCACTGATTTGTCGTAACAATTCTTTACGAAACGTATCGCCTTTCGCCGTATTTTTCTAATTCTCGAATTCAACAATCTTTGGCAGGATTCTATAAACTAGATACATAATCAAGGCGAGGGCTAGATAACGCAAAGTAACACAGCTCGAGGACTTTTCCTTCGCTCTTACCTAGGTATTGGGCCATTCGATATGTACCCCGCCTTACGATCTTAGATTTCAATGAAAGTTTGTGTGACCATTAACTCATATTCTCAATAAACATTGGTCAAATTTTACATCCATCGGTGCAATAATTGCTGAGATATAGTCATTTGTTTGACCCCCTTACCTACAACATCCCTCTACAGTACGACATCAGTATTTATCAATTTTGAGACACGTTATCTCAGGCAATATTCCTCTGAGGATAACAAAAATTGGTACCATTACAGAACTTTTGTAGCTCTATTACACAAAATAATAAGAAAACTTGCATGAGCGAATACCATGCAGAAATGTTGAAGCAAAATCGGCCCAAAAAATTATGGCTCGAAAAAAATTTAAAGTTTGGCATTTTATATCTTTGGAAATAAACATANAAAAGAGCTTAAATATGAATGTGTCACATGATTTGTTCTCAACAATCATTCGCATTGCATTTCTTTATTTTCTGAGCTTCATCGAAGCTTCTTGTACACCTTTCGCGAGTAAAGTCGGGACTTTAGAGTCCTTCATTCCATTGAGCCAGAGAAAAATTGGGAAAGACAAAGATTGAAAGAACTTTGTAATAAGACCGAGACAAAGTGTCTGGGAGCAATTATAAGATAGAGGTCAGTCACTTTAATCATTGGCTCCCATCCTCGCGTCTTAACATCAGCCCTTTTGTCTTACAATCAGATCTTCCGAAGGTGGCAAAAAATATTTCTCGGAACGTAGTTAGTACAAAGTAAGTCGTTGAGAGAGTTGCGTCGATCGTAAATTCGTGTCCAAAATATCATTGAATTTTGGCAAATGAAATCGATTGCATGAATGTTCTCTTCTTTCATTTTCATTTTGATAAGCATGAAAAAAAGGAGGACATGATAGATTTATACATTGTCTGAACTAGGGATTCCAAAATTTTTTCACCTTCAGCCACATTTGTATTACGTAATCATAATAGGACTAACGAAAAAGACGCTTTCATGATTTACAAAATGCTTAATTCATTGCGAATATTATCTACATTTTTCGCACTTACGTTGATTATTCTCTATCAGTATTTTTATTATTACCTTTCTATGTTCTTAGTTACAATTATCTATGCTTTTTCTATCTAGCCTTAGCAATGTCATTTTGACCCCTTGGGTTCTATGTTGACAACCTTTGAAACCCGTGATCCAAACAAAATATTAACCAGCTGGCACAAGGGATAGGTGAATTCTTTATTCAAATTTGTTGTCCCAAATCTTAGATAAACATTAGCACTGTTTATTTTATAAGGTGATTTTATGCAATACCCTATGGGCTAACCCAGACTGGTTTCTAGTAAAGCAATAATACTTTTAGAGCATGAAATTCCAACTTAAATTATAGGTTCGTTAACTAAAGAATTTAGCGAAACCAAAGCCTGAAAAGTTTTCATAAAGTTTAGAATTTTGATGCTATATCTCACCTATTAAAGCAATATATGAGAAATCAAATTTAAATTTATACAAACGTAGAGATTTAGGTGGAGCTAATGAGTTTGATAAATTTATAACTAAAATGTATTTTCATTTGTTTCAATGAAATTACTTTTGAGGATATCCACATGTGTGTCATAATTTTACATCTCGTCTCGAGATCTCGTTTTGCTTAGCGTTACTTTGTTTTCAAAAGTCTAATTTAAAATATTCCCTTTACAATCAGCATCGTTAACAGCAACTGATGAATCCGGGTAGAGCGAAAGTTGCAGTGCTGAGACGTGTGACACAGCCGAAATATTGCCAGGAGCTTCGTCGCTATTATTAGCCGACGTTGTTTTAGTGAAAGGACGAGAAATACGCNGTGTTATAGAGCTACAAAGGTTCTGTAAGAGTACCAATTTTTTATTTCTTCGAGGAATATTGCCTGAGATAACGTGTCTCAAAATTGATAAAAACTGACGTCGTACTATAGAGGTCTGTGGTTGGGTGTCAAAAAAATAACTGTATCTCAGCAAATATTGCACCGATGGATATAAAACTTGGCCAATGTTCATTGAGAATATGAATTAATGTTCACACAAAATTTCATTGAAATCTGAGATGGTCGAGAGGGGCACTTCTCTAAAATTGATCTACTTTACATGAAATTACCATATTCTCTTCACGAAACCGATTTTCCTTAGCGCTTGCCCCGACTGATGTGGGTACCCCATGTTAAGTTATTCGCGAGAGTTATTCCAAAATATTTAAATATTTCACCGATTCCACTTTTAAGAAGTTTTACCCTCGGTGGCAGTACGAATAATCGTTGGCAATAGGTTTTCATTCGAAGATTAATTACTGAAAAGTTGCGTAAATTGAGCCCTGATTGCCTATCATCGCACCATTTAATAATTCTATCTCTATATCTATCATAAATTCTATGTATTCTATTAGTAATTCTTATAATAAATCCTCGTTTAGACTACTCTTATTTAGTTAAACTTATCATAAATATTCGTCGTCAAGAATATAGTCGTTCTAAAGTACATAGCAGTATATTGAGAACTCTCGGTGTGGCTAAAATAAAAAATAATTAAAATTGTATTCCTATGAATTACCACAAGCTAAGGATAGATTTTGCGTCAGATATTGACATGTGAGTTATGTAACGTACCATATAAAAGGAGTAGTACNGAGAACTTATTTTGAAATTCATTTTAATTTCCCTGTAAAGCATTAATGTCGCCTCGATTTCCCTCTTCTTCAAGGGTTCATACATCCCATAGAGGGGCATTATGCAACCATTTTATTCTATACATCCCTATAGTGAAGATTTCGGTTAACTATTTCGTCTTCTATCTACTTTTTCGTTCTGTTCGATTACCTCATCACGTTTTTCTTCGCTTGCCTTTACCAATTCTTTTACGTAATCCATTGTGAGTCTCTCGTTATGATACTCAATGGTTTCCTCTACAATAAGTTCCTCCATATCCTTAAATCATTGCCCTCCTATGTAATAACCAATATGCGAAATTAAAGAATAAGATATAATTATCCGAAGACGGCAACCGACAAAATCTTTCTTGTAATTTTTTTAAATTCCGCAGAAGTTGGTCAAATTGTTATATAATAATACGTATAATCGAATCGTCAAGTTGGGAGTGAGTAAATACGTTGATTCATACAAGCTCATTCATTTCCTTAGTAAAGCAAATATTTTATCAGCAGGCCCATCCCTGCTCTCACTCCTGATTACTACATGCTCCAAAAAAAGAATATTTTACTGGAGAATAATTCATTACTTTCGCAATTCTCCGAGCGCTGCGTACCGAAGATATCTCATCTATCAAATCATAGAGAGCAGCCAGGGGAAGAGCATCCTACTCGGATTAACTGTTAACATCGTATTCAGAGGTCTGTGGATTCCTCCTCATGAGTTCTACAATCAGTTCCTCCACACCTGTAAATTCTTCCTCTCCTATGTAACCGCTCATTCGCGACATTTTGTTAAAATAATTATCCAAAGATTCAAGCTACAAACATCATTTACAGCTTCGATCTATACTTATCTCTGATACAGATTCTCGGTTAAAATGCTCGTAAAGGCGAAGGGTTTCTTTCCGTGCCACCAAACCACTTAGAGATACATTTTTGCGAGCTTGATCGTCAATTCATACTCCTTTTTTTCTATTTTAAGATCACAACCAACGAGAGACAATTCAGCATTTGCTGGTGCATTTCCAAAGGCACTTATTCTGATGCTCTCTTCTTTTTCGATGACGAAGCGTATCGTTGATTCGTTTATACCGCAGTTTCGGGCTACATAACTACTCCCACTAGTAATCTCGTCCAGTTTGTAGTTCTAATTTTATTCCTAATGACATGACACTCTTCTCCCTTATGCCTTTTGATTCACTTAATTTCTTACTCTATCCATCAATATTCGAAGCTATAAGTAATGAGTAAAATCTATTTTCTCGTTAGCTAAATTAATTAATCAATTTACACAAAGTGGTGAATAAAAAAGAAACTAAAATTTTACTCATGCACTACAACTTCAGCTGAGTGATTAACTGTTATAAAGGAAGGGAAAACTACCAAAACCAACGAAAGCACTGAATGAGCTTACAGTATGTGTCGTAGTAGGTGGCAAGTACTAATGTCAGATTATAAGCATACAACCACTGCAGTCTTTTAACAGCAACGAAACACATTTTTCCTCTTCTATAAGTGCTTCTATTACTCAACTAATGAATGATCATAATTCCTTGCCTGTTCTTAGTCGTGAAGGTTCTATTCGACAAATTTCGTTCTTAGCGAAGTAATTGAGTTGCTTCGGTTTGTAAGGTGACTTACGCAAGTAAGTGATGCGTATTACACCAAGTCTGGATACGTATTTAGATAATTATTTTACTTCTCGAGCTACGAATGAGTTAGATACTATGTTTGATAGGAGCTTTTTGCCGAAAATTCGTACGTCATTATCATTCGATGTGTTTTTTTTTCGATTTTCTTTCCGCTTAGAAAAATGTGAATGATCGCTACCATAGTGTGTGTTTATAACGCAGTAACATTCGCTTATCCGGGCACGTTGACGGATGAAAATCCCCGAATTTCCGCGGTATATTTAATTATAAAAACATAAATGCCTAAACGCGTTTCAAAGAGGCGCCAAATTTAAGAAATCTTTTTGAGAATGACCATTAAGGAGTCGTGAAATTAGATGTAATGAATTGAGACCCTAAATCATTGTTGTTATTTTCATTAAAGACTTCGTAATGTTTGGTCCAACTCCCCGTCTTCCGAATCGCTGTAGCATGAATATTTAATCGCTCAGAAATAGACAAAAACTTAGAGCAGATACGTAATTGGTATGCTCTAACGGCGAATGCGGGGCCTTATTTAAATTTCAGATTTAGAATCATACACTTTCAAGTCTTTAGTGGCGTATGGCAGGGTGTGTACCAATACCAAAGACGTAACCTAATCTATTCTGTTTACTTCTCTAATGCTCTGAGGAAATAACGACCGGAAGTAACTACAAGTTTCAGCGATTATTTCCTTGTAACGCGTAATGTTAGGTTGTTAGTGAATGCATTCAGGCGGAAGATTTCTAAGTGCAAACGTAGATTTTCGTGAGTGCATATTTAGATTTTTGAACCCACTAAGCGGTCTTATCCATGCACGTTTTCAAGCTATCTCTTACTTTCAAGTGTTAGAAGGGTTTCATTTAAGAAAAACCTTATTAGTCTCAAATTCGGCTTAATGAAGTCCCTTTCTTATTATTATTTCTAAATTAGATAATTGAAAAAATAGTTGTACTTTTAATTCAATTGTCTTTTTCCGCCTGTGTGCTGAAATTATCGTATCTGGCGCAGTTCCATTCCGATGCTAACCCAATGGCGATATGCCTTTTCCCATTAAAAGGACACAGTAATCAGTGCGCCTCATAAGAAACCATCAGACCGCAATTGAATCGCATGCATTCAATATCGACTTTGTACGAAAACAATTGCCAGATTAATTAAATTGTAACATTTTTCATTTCATTCGCGTTTAGCATGACAAAACAGACTTGGAAAGAAACGTATTCAAATTCGAGCATTGCTCCAGGAAGAGGCTGTATTGAACACTCGTCAAGGCATACGTGACCCAAAGACATCATCTTTCCTTCCTCATCACAATCCTACTTAATTATGTAGTTATTGGACTTGAAGTTTTTAACTGACTGAGTTCTTCGTATTGAGTCGAAATTCCCCTCTTACTTTTTTTTTTCAAGTAATAATGAATAGAAAAATGAAGATTCTTGAAAACGAAGCGGTGTTATCTTAAGGAATAACAAGTGTGAAAAATAGCGATATGACATGGTGTTATCTTATTCACTAAACCAAAACTTGGCCATATTCGACAATTGCGCAGGAGTACGGTTGAAAATCTTTTAATTTTAACTGTCATTACTTGGCTATGACTGTACTTTATTATCACAATGCATTGTAACCGACTGTGAAGCCTTTAATAGTGTTTCTAATATTATCGACGGTAACATATTCTGATATAAGAGGAATGGATTGCAGCGAGGAGGCAAGAAAATTTAAGAGGGAGAAGTTGATAAGATATCCAGAGGCAATCGTTGATCATTGATGTTTGACATTCTTTAGGTAAGCCTGTCAAAGAACTTCTCTGTGTGTTACCAAGGAAACGATCGTTAAATCCCTCTTGGCCGTATCACTTCTAATTTTCTTGCAGAATTCCTCCACCCACAAATTACTAATTATCACTGAGTACTTTCTGGAGGCATTGCTGTCTCCAGGCGAATTTCCAGGCGTTGCCAGGTGACAGCGATGTCCCCAGAACTTACCTTGGTGGAAATCCGGGAATCTTCTATGCTTAAGTACGACTCGTTTTCTTCTAACGGACACGTAAAAATGCGATCTAATGGCTGAAATTTACAATTTATGAGCAGCGATGCAGCTGAGTTTTCATTTACTATGTGTTCATCGTCTCAAAATCACTCGTTTCCGGATGGAACGAGAGAGACCTCATTTGTATTTCTGGTAAGCGAATTTAAAGCTTCGAATACCGCTATAATTTATTGAGAACTGTTGCAGGGGCAAACAGGATTCGGAGAACGAATTCAACTTTCTTATCTCGTCACATCTCGTCTCAATCCGGAGCTCAGCATCATGACGGAGTTATGAGCGATTGCTTTCTATACTCTTGCGGTCTTCTGTAACTCTGTCGCCCTTTACTTAGAGGCGAGCGGTTCGCAAATAAACCATGTAATCGCTTTGGAAAGCTTCATCGCGAACTTTCCGTATTCTTGGGCCGCTGGAGAAATGTTAAAGCCGTCCTCGGACATTTGCTTTCCATTAGTTCCCTTCAGTTTAGGCTACCGAGTACTGAAAAGTTTTCCGCCTCTTTTTCTTAATTTCCCGTTAACTTTCTTCTGATACGATATGAGGTGTGATGGAATCTCTTGGCTTGCTGTGGACGTATTACAAACTTCTCAGCAAAAGCATCTGAAGCACTTTTGCGGGCTCTAAATTTTGAATGTTTTTAGCGTGTGTATTCACGCAACTTATTACATACATAATTGGAATTTTGGCTTTTATGATTCTTTTAAGATTCTCACTTATGTGAATAAAGGATACTGTGAAAAATGGGTTGATCTATGCTAATAATTTCTCATCATGTTTTATTATTAATTAATTTTACGACTCTTTGTACCTACGTTCCATGTGTCGTATTATATTTCACACGGAGGATAGAGAATTACTTGGTATGGTTTATTTAATAGCTGCATGTTAACTTTAATTTGCTTTTAATCATTAATTGTACCTTTATATTCAAACTTTTCCTGATGTGAATTTTTTATAACTGAGGTTCCAAAACCAGACACCATGCCAAATGGCTGTCAACCTATCTCCAAATATGTATAATGCATTAATAACAATAAATCCTAGGGTATCTTTATAGTGAGTCATGGGTATCTTCACAACTATCTATAATTAGTATTGCATTTACTATCGGAAGGCAAAACTTCTAAGTCTCATTCTCAGCAGATTACTGATGATGGCTGTTCGCCGAAACCGGTAGTGTTTTTAAATATATCTTGTGGAAATCACCAGTCTATTCTTTTACTTCAATATGTCTTTCCACGAAGTACGGCCAGATAGAGTCGATTTTATTTTAAAAGATGTTATTTATTTACCTGATCATTGATTATTTAGTTACCTGTAGCGGATACTCTCGAACTACGATTGCCTATCTTACAAGCGGACTAAAACGTGTGTGTAACACGGGTTTCCTCGAGACATAAGAATATACTCATAGAGAAGCGATGAGAAACGCATGGTTCACATGCTTGAATTTAGAAGAAGAAATTGAAACAGAAAAAGTCTGCCGCAGCCGGGAATCGAATCCGGGTCTCCCACTTACTCATAGCACTAAGGTGAAACACACACGTCCGACCTTTGAGACCAGTAGGTCTTTGTTATTCAAAAGTTGAATTTGAAAATCGGCGATAGGCAACCGCGAAATACTCGTGTATTACCAAGCAAATCGCGTTTTCCATGCAAGAAATTATTTACTCTATTTTTTTACAAATAAATTATTAATGGCAGTTATAGGTCACCTTCATACCTTCCAGGCATTCTTTATACTTTTGTCAACATTAATTCAAATAAATGTTAGTTTGGTACTCCTTAGTATCTTTCCTAACCTCTTTCTGGTTACTCCTTAGTATCTTACAGGATATGGATTCTTATTGACGAAAGCGTCATTGACTTGGCCCTTTTATGACATGCGATCCCCAACGAGAAACCTCGAGGAAAAATGAGACATCTACATATATACTCTGCAAGCCGCCTTTGAGGCACGGGTGCATGCACAATGGCTCTACTTTCCTAATTGATTACTTTCGCGCATCGTTCGCGGAAAAACTTAATTTTTGAAACGACTTGTTCCAGCATCTATATCTCTGATTTTTCTCTCACAAGGATCAATTGGCAGAACGATGTTGAGAATCATGATGAGAACTATTTCACATAGAAGTAGACAGAGTGAAAGTAGAAAGCGTGATGGGTTTCTTCCCTATAGGCCCGGGTTCCAGAGAAAATTGACAAGAAAGAAATTCATGTTGATCAATATCCGTCACTATCGCTCAACGCAATTGTAACATCAAAGGTCTGAAATATTTGTATCGGAAGATTGTGCTAAAGCAACCGATAAACAGTTATGTGGTGCCATTAGTCGATCTCCAAGGTTTTGCAGATGGCTAAACAAGGGTCCTTCAGTAAAATGTCTCGAGTGTTAAATATTAATGCTTCCGCATCAAGTTTCCTCATGTTTTCTTTTTACTTTAATATCATCACCATCATGAGATTTATTCTTCATAAAAAATTGTGGAAGTACGACTTACGAGGTTTTGATTAATCGGTTAAATATCATTTATCGAACGTATTTTCGGCTTCTCGCCCAGTTAAAAATGTAAATAACGGAATAATCGTTCACATTACTTGCTATTGTTACAATAATATTTACTACCAAGAGAAAAGTAAAAGAGAAGAAAAAAGAATTATTTCGATGAGGATTCAAACCAAAGACCATCGGTATCACTTCCAAATTTGCTACCATTACGCCAGAAATGGCTATATGGAAGTGTTCGATAATGACGGATATTGAGCAGTATGAATTTCTTTCTTGTCAATTTTCTCTCAAACCTATGCCTATGGGGAAGAAACCCATAAGACTTTTTATTTTCACTCTGTCTACTTCTATATGAAATAGGTCTCATCATGACTCTCAACATAGTTCCACCAATTGCTGCTTATCAGAATCACAACGGCCTATCTAACAGGGAGGTCGCATAATATCGGCTACATCTTATACGAAAATACTTCCTCTGAACTTTTTAAATAAATCGAGTCTTTGTTTAAATCTTCTATCTTCTAGAGGTTCCCATCCTGCGTCCTGAAGAATTTGGGTAACACTCACTGATCTGTCCTAACAATTTTTTACGAAACGTGTCGCTTTTTGCTGTACTTGTTCTAATTCTCGAACGCAACACCTTTCTGCTGGATCCCGTGCATTACATGCATATTCAAGGATATGCCTGACTAACGCAACGTAACATCGCTCACAGTCTTTTCCTTCGCTCCTAAGGACTATTCTCTTAACAAATCTGAGATTCTTAAGTGCTCGCCCACATTGCGAATGTGGGCACCCCTTGTTAAGTTATTTGTGAGGGTTATTCGAATATTTTTCACAGTTTCTATTTTTATGAAGTTTTCTTGTCGCGGGCTGTACGAATAATCATTTGAATTATTTTTACTTTCGAAGAAGTTGTTTAAAGAACATTTGTCTGTATTGAGTTCAAATTGCCAATCATCGCACCACTTATAATTTTATCTAAGTCATTCAATAGAGTTAATCTGTCATCTGAACTTCCTATTTCCCTATAAAATACCGTGTCGTCCGCAAATATCCTACCATTACTATCAGTGTTATTGGTGAGGTCGTTGATGTATACTAGAAATAGTAACGGTCCTATTACACTTCCTTGTGGTACGCCCGAGGTCACTTTAACCGGCTTCGAACTATTCCCATCCACTACAACTCGTTTTTATCCGTCGAAGAGAGAGTCCTTAATCCAATTTATATCGTCTGAACAAAAAGTTTTCGTACTTTTCCACAGGATTTTAATACTGACACGACCAGGGTTCAGCGAATAAATCGCCGGATGGTGATCGCCATCATCAGGTGATCAGCATCAGGCCTGATGATGGCGATCAATCGCTGAAACCTGGTCGTGTCTGTGTTAAAATCCTGTGGAAAAAGTACGAAGTCTCTTTTCCTTCAATGATGGAATATTTCTACAAAACATCGTCAATGTCTGTGAATTTTATACCCGTTTATTACTTTTCCATTGATACCCGCAACTTTTAATTTGTATAGTAATTTATTATGTGGGACATTATCAAATGCTTTCCGAAAATCTAAAAATATTGCGTCAACTTGCCTTTTATTTTCTGCAGGTTTCAAGACATTGTGAACTAAAAACGCCAGCTGAGACTCTCAGCATCCGTGTCTAACAAAAGCCGTGTTGGTTATCCACTATGAATTTGGATGTGTCGAAAAAGCCAATTAAGGAACTAACTATTTTATGGTCCATTATTTTACCGTACAATGACGTTAAAAGATAGGCCTATAATTCACTGGATCCTCCTTTAAGCTAATTTTAAATATTGGAGTAACATTCGCAATTTTCCAATCTTTCGGGACCTTGCCTTCGCTCATAGACTTTTCAAATGTCACTTTTAGGAAAAAAGCTGTTTTCCGCTACTTCCTTGAATATCCGAGCCGGTATGTCTTTAGGACCAGGAGCTTCATTAGGTTTAATCCGCCAGAAAAGTTTAATGATACCGTATTTTCTGAAGGTGATTTTCGACATGGCTGACTGACCAACTTCCGGTAGGGTACCTAATGTATTATAGGGCGTAAATACGCAACGGAAAAAATGATTTAAGATGTTTGATTTGCGATTGACATCGTTAATTATATTCCCGCTATTATTTTTTAATGAACCTACCTATTGATCTTTACCTTGGACCTCATGCACGTATGACCAATAGGTTTTAGGGTCCTCGTCTAACAAGGGGAGTACCACCTCAGTGGGAAACGGATCCGCACGAGACTTTCAGGATATGTATCTTAAACAATAATAATAGACACGTGAGCAACCGTTGACACAACTAGGCAATTTTTAACGCAAAATTAGCAACTGAAAATCGGAATAATGCAACCACACCATGCACACACATCACCATGAAGATCACGAAACTTTCCCAATAAGGAAATATTTTCTCCAAATTTTTTACAAATAACTTATTTGTAAATCACGCCAAACGGGCGCATTACTATGATTATCACGAAACTTTTCAAGTTGGGAAATTTATTTTGAGTACATCCCGGAATGGTAGAGGATTTAAAATCGAGTTGACGGTAGACATATATAAATAGATATAGTTCCGAGTAGACGTGCTTCTGTAATGTAAACAGCAAAGATNGAAATTAAATTATGGTAATTTACTATCACTGTTAATAACCAGTATGCTGAGAAGGTGCAAAATGACCTCAGCTGTCGAGGCACCTATCAAATCTATTACTACTACTCTAGACAACACTTCAGGTCATCTTATAAACTTTCATACTAAGATTCTAAATGTTAAAGTGTGCCAATAAAGATTTATATTACAGCGAAGTTTCGTAAAACATTATCCAAAATCCTTCAACGAAAAACTATTAAAAGTAAGGCAAATGAATAACTTCTGTCTCCAATAAAAACTAAAACAGTCACAAATGAACCTTCTTTAAAAGTCCAGAATACACATAGGTTCTGTGAAGAAATTTAACCGATCCTTTCAGCATAGAGTAAGTTGATCAAATGTTATAATTATTTAGATTTATAGGAATATTTACATATTTTTTATGCAAATGAATACATGTAATTTCAAAAAAAACTTTAAACCTTACAAGGCCAAAAAAGAATATCTTATTCCTTCTTATGATTATGTCTCCCTTACTTTCTCCTAAGCAAAGTTTCTAATCCACCTATCTTTCCTGTTCTTGGGTTATAGCTTATATTTCACCACATGAGATATGTTTATTATTTTTAGGGCTGTAAATTAGGCTGTTTCATAGCTGGCGAAATTTCTATTAAACCTTCATCAGACGAATCACAATAATAATTTAATGAAATACAGTCTGTAGGCAAACGTTTGTGTCTACAAATCAAAACTTTGCTGACATTTTCATATTACACTACTGGCAGTGATTAATGTTAAAGTGAAGTTCTAGTGCAGAGCACAAACTCACGCATATTTTTAATCGCACAATTTTTCTGGCAAAATCAAGGTTGTATACACAAATTTCATTTGAACTAATTAACTATTATTTAAACATTTAACTTTAGCTACCCGAAAAAGAAACGGTATTCTTTAGACACTGTTTATGTTATCCCTGACATTACTCTAGCCCTAGTTACTCATCTACCTAGGTTTCAATGAGTGTCCTTAACCAGTAAAAGCACTTACTCCTGCACTTGCTGCATCGACGTTTTTCCCGGATGTATCCACCTGATAGCAATGGGAGGGGAGGATTTGGAGGGATAACCTAACACCCTAAGAAGTGGACCCCCCCAGTCCCTTGTGACGTGCATTGAGGTTCATCCCTTACATGCAAAGGGAGCCGCTCTGCCACAGGTCCTGGAGCAAGATTGCGACCTCATAGACAATAGAACGAGCGGGTGAGAAGTTAGTACTCAGTTACCTAACCCCCGCACAAGAAGGTGAAAAGAGGGCCCCTGAAAAAGATGCCTACGTCTGTAGGCCTACGGATAGGCTAGGGATGAGAGGTATGCATGTCTACCCACATCCCCTACAGAGCAGGTTGTTAAAACACATAGATGCACTTCATTCTAAACTACTGACACAGAAAATTGAAAGAGCCACATTAATATCGGCATTGGGAGAAAATGACTACAAGATGTTCCGATAATTCAGAGAATTTTGACTGCAAAATATGTTTATGAATTTAATGACTGGTCTTTTTAGAAAAATTCAGATGAGATTAAACTTGTGAATTCGAGAAACTATTTGTTTACTAGATTCCTCGTGCATTGAAAGTATAATGAAGTTCTGTTAAAGACAGAAATAATGCCTGAATATCCATAGCAAATTAAATGGACTGAATAATTAGGAGGCACGAATGTATTTGTTGATTTGAAAAGAAAAGTCTGGCTACTCACAAAGTGCGTCTCAATCGGGAGTTTCAGATTCTGCACTTACCTGTAAGAAAAGAACACATGAATGAATATCTAAAACTTATAAAATGATTTCCTGTTTATTGTCAAGGAAAATAAGTACAAATAATAATAATATTGCAAGAAAATAACGCAAATAATCCATTTGATATATGATGTAACATATGAATATTATATCTGTTTCCTTTGTTTATGACAATGAAATACAAACTTAAGACAAAACCTACGTTTTTCCTAAGTGAAGAGATATTCACTCTGAATATCCGTAGCTATTTCATGCAGTCAGAAAAGTCCACCTTGAAAAGCAGAAACAAAGACAAAAGAATTTAAGGGCGCAAGAGACTCATCAGGTTCAACGAAAATATTTCCAGGAGCCCAGCTCGCGTTTTTAATTTACAGTGAATGGAACGGAAAGGGATAGGAACTTATATTATTCGTAAAGTTAATGTTGATCACAATTATAATAATAGTATTTTAAGAATGTCACCTAAATAATCCATTGTATAAATAATTAAACAGAGGAATTATTAATGGGCTTCAGTGACAGCAGTAGCTAGTGAATGGTCTTCTTTAACATAAATTAAGTTTCACTTTTTCATTTTAAAGAAATAGAGGGACTTTCCGTGGTATAAATTGCTTTTTAGTAATCTTTAGGTAATATTGTCTTTAATAATGTTTTTCTTTGTTACTTAAAAAAATATGATGCTGATTGAAATGAGGAAATCCTACCAAGGTAAAAAGAGCTTTCAGTCTTCTCGAATATCTTTAAACGTTCTTTAAGCAATTGCAATCTTTAGTATTACTGAAAAGTGTTCTAAATGTGATCCAAAATCTAAAAGTTGGAGATAAAACTAGTGACCGAATTTAACATTAGGATTAGCTTCCATTCACACTCGAACAACCAATGACAACAATGCGATTCAGGGTTAAAATATCTCTCCATATATTATGCAGTGGTTTTGATTTTATCGATCACATGACAGAGAATTATATAAGCACGAATGTTGAACTACCTTGATTTAAAAAATTCTACACCACCATTAATGTTTTCATGCCTTGCAGATTAATATAAACCCGACAAAAAGCATATGAAGCTAACACAATATCTACTAAAATGCGCAATAGTTACGGTAAAGACGTATCAAGCTTGACAAATTCGTTATCGATAGCTGATAAAATGGATTTAATTTTAGGTATTTATGATAAAATGAGCTCGATCTTGTCTGTTGGGATGTTAACACCGTTGCTGAAATAAAAGTTTGTTTCTCTTTTGCTCTTAATTAAGTGTCAGTAACACTAAAAATGCATAACTATTTAATTACATAAGAAAGTCCATCGGGTCTATAGAAAATCGTCCCTTGTGCTCAGCTTGCTTCCTCTTGAATACTGTTCATTTGGGGCAAAACAGACATGGGCAGTTATAATCAAGGAACTAATTTAAAATTAGGATTTCGGTTAATTTCAAACCATTATTTCCATTAGTCCTACGGTTTAAGATATCTGGTCAAACCAACGCGACATGCTTCCTTTAATCACGACAGCGAAACACAAACTCAAGGATGAAAACCTTCTATTGCCCTGAATGAATAATGACACCAACATACATAGCTAATTAATTACAACAGGAAAGTTCCACCTTGAGCAACGAAAACAGAAGCAAAAGAATCGAAAGTCGCTGGAGACTTCTATCGAGTATTTTGAAGCTATTTGCGTGAGCCGAGCACGCCTTTTCTTGAATAACGTTACAGTGAAAGGAATGGNAAAAGACGCACGTGGATCTCTCTGAACGAGTGATACGACGGAGATAACAATTATTTGCCGATTTAAATTGTTTATAACTTTTCAAATCGTATTACACGCGGTCAGTCTTAACCCGGGCACTTCCTGCTGAGAGGGTATGGTCACTAAGGTTGAGCGAAGGGTCCGAATTTCGAGACGAACCCTTCCAAAATCTACCTGGAATTTTATAACGGTAAAAACCCCGCCTGGCTACCATGAACCAAAAATTTCCTTTGGAAATGAATGCATGGTATATGAGCTAGTTTCACATTGCGATGAATATGCGAAGAAAGTTTGGAGGGTAGGGAGATAAAACTAATTTATTAAAAAAAAGGAAAAGAAACTTTTCCCAACTTGGAAAGTTTCGCGATCTTCATGGTGATGCGCGTGTATGGAGCGGTTGCCTGACTCTGATTTTCAGTTGCTAATATTGCGTTAAAAATGCCTAGTTCTGTCAACGGTTGGACACATGTCTATTATTTTCGAGCAAGGAACACACCCTGAAAGTCTCGCGCGAATCTGTTTCCCACAGAGGGGGTACTCC
>KZ309463.1:17846-36262 GCA_000376725.2 Ladona fulva
GGAAACACAAGGTTAAGGTATATTTATATTTATATATGGGTTAGAAACCCAAGAATATATTTATACGGGAGTGGTTTATCGAAAAGAGAGGTTTATGTATATAGAGGATATGTATGTATGAAGAATGTAATATTTTTTATGAATATTTTTATCATGTCCTATATATGTTATAATGAATATTGTGCCGATTTTCAGTTGCCCATTTACAAGTAGCCAATTGTCAAGTAGCTGACAAAATGTCTACGACAAAAAGTTCTACGACAAAAGTCCTACGACCTACAGGCCTCGCTTCTGGTTCCGTATTTTTATACCCAGCGAGTATGAATACCCGATCGAGGCTTGAACTAGCTCCTGCCCCGGACAGTTCCAATCATTTCAGGAAAGGTTATTGGCCTCCGTCTGATTCCTGCCAAATTGCGAATTTCTAAATTCCTTGGTTTTCCGCACACCTGCTAATTGCTTCGGGAAAGAAGAATAGGTAGTTCGAGCTGGACGCTTCGAGGTGAGAGACGTGAGGGTGCAACGTGAGTCACCTTGAAGAGACATCAACGCCGAAAATTTGAGAAGATATTTTGTGTTAAGACCAACAAGTTATTGGTAATTGTATTATTCAGCTAAGTTGTTGTTTTATATTTCAACCTTTGTTTATGGTAATATTTGATCTGTGTAATTATCAGGGCCAGTTTGGACTGTCCATATTCTGTTATTTGATGATATTACTTATGTTAATTATTGCATGAAAATATTAGTTAATTACATGGTGGATTTATTTGATGTTTTGTCTATCTCTCTCGTGATATTCCACTGCTAGACCACGAAAATAATTCAATGCTCACTCAGAGTAGATTCTCTGGAAATCTAATGTTCCAGATCCACCCTGACCGGTGCACTGGATTTGGTTAACATATCATACAACATATTGTCCATGATATTGTGCTAGTAGATTGCCGAGTGAAGATCGGAAAGATTCCTGACATTATTAACATCTCAATTGAATGCATATAAAGTATCCTACATGAAAAATTGAGCATGAAAATGCTATCGGGGAGATGGGTGCTGCGTTTTCTCACAGTGGAGCAAAAACGGAATTGCATGACAACTTTGGAGCACTGTTTAGAGATGTTGAAGCACAATCAAGGAACAGTATCTACAGCATTTTGTGACTGTTGACAAAACATGGATCCATTACTACATGCTAGAAATAAAAAAAAACAGTCAAAACAGTGGATTTCACCCAGTAAAGAAGGCAAAAACAGTTCCATTGGCCGGAAAAGTCATGGCCACTGTTTTTTGGGATTTGCGAGGCATCATCTTCACTGACTATTCAGAGAAGGGAAGGACAATCACGGGGCTGTACTTTGCTGATTTATTGGACCAATTCGATGCTGAATTGAGGAAAAAACCGGCCCATTTGGCAAAGAAAAAAGTGCTCTTCCATCAGAACAATGCACCAGCTCACTCATATTCAATCGCCACAGCAAAACTGGTCAAATTACGGAAAGAATTGCTACCTCATCTACCCTATTCTACATATTTTGCTTCTTGGGATTTCATTTTGTTTGCAAACATGAAAAAATGGCTTGGGGGAAAGCGATTCATGTCAAACAAGACATTCATCACTACAACAGAGGCCTATTTTGCAGAGTTGGACAAAATGAATTTTTGGATGACTTGAAAAAGTTAGAATATCACTGGATGTATTGAGCTGAAAGGAGACTATGTTGAGATATGAATTTAAAAGAAGTTAAAAAAATGCGTTTTCTTGCCTTACACAGGTGCTTATCATACAGCCCTTATATGGTTACAAAGTATTTCATTTTACCTAAGTTAATATTTGGCCCTCATTTATTATAATCTTCCATCAGCTATCCTTTCATATACTCAGTTTCAGATGTAAGTTAAATTCTGATTTGTCTATTACACACACAAAAATATATACATAAATGTGTAATTAAAATAAAAATCCCTTTTTAGAACATCATCTTGATTCATGGAATGCTTTTGCTAAACATTCTAATGAACTTGTTACAAGGTATTGTTATTTCCTTCCTTAGAGTGTGATATTAATTTGTTAATGATAAGATGAATGAGTTATTTATCATTACCTTGAATATCATGGGAATGTTAATCGCATTGAATGTTATATGATAATCTTCAGCCATTTTTGATTCAAGGTCAGATGTGGTTCCCTGCAAGCATTTTCCAATTTTCTCTATCCTGTGCTTCTCATTGCCACAGTGATACACTTGATGATGTCTCTCTTCCATCGTCCTTCCTTCCTTTCGTATTCTTGGTCTATTTGCATCTCTTGGTGTCCTGTTGAGAACTACTTATGTGCGCCCACTGTTGCTTCTTCTCACAACATGGCCTTCCCACATCTCTTTCAGTGATCTTACCATACAGTAAGATGTTTTACACCCAGGTGTTGTTTCCTGTATCTTCTTGTTATTCCAAGCATACACTATCCCATATTTCTTTGTGTTGTCTAGAGTTACTCAGTTATTGCTGCATTTGTTCACTTCATTCATCCTGCTGTTCTTTCCTACTTGCTATCTTAGGTATGTGTTATCTGAGCAGACGTCAGGAGGTATTTCATTCAGTTTCATTAGTTCTTGGCCTGCAAATTACCTTTGTTTTTGTCAAGTGCACCCTGATATTTTGTTCTGCTGAGGACTTCATTCTTCTGCATTTATTGCAAAAAGTACTATATCATTTGCAAGATACAGGTGCAGGTGTAGGTACTCTCCATTTATATAAAGAGTAGAGAAGAAAGCAGTTGGTAATGAAATTTTTAAAAGAACCAATGAATGATGGTGTACCCTTATACGTGTAATTTTAAATCATTACTCTCCAGCTAGTTTAGAAAGGTCAACAAATTCTCTTTCAATCATAGTTTGCCAAGCAACCATTGCTCTAGTAGTTATTATGGATATCAATTGTCTTGGAATGTGTAGAAGGCAAGTACCAGATGTATGGAGGATGATTCCTACACACCTCTCATTTAACTTACAGTTGAATCATTGCTTTTGTGTATTTTTTAGGTAAATGGATTTGGTACAGTTAAAAACCTCAAGTGAAAATTAGATTAGTGGTAACCATTTACATAAGTTGTTTTATTATACAGTACTAGATTTTAGGGAACCTTGCATAGAGCTTTTGAGCTTAGAAGTTTATTTTATGACAATCACTTTCACAGAACTTTGCTATAAGTAATTTTTGTAGTTGATTTTCACCATGTTCTTGTTTTATCACCCATATTTAAACCGTTTTGCTAATGTGGTGATTAGTAATGTATCAGTTGGAAATATCAGAACTCTTTGGGTACTGGAATGTAAGAAATTTCAACTTGATTAATAATTACCTAGTATTAATAGTTAACTTAATTATCTTAGTATTATGGTGAATATTTATTTAGGTTAAGTAGAGAATATATTTTTATGAATTATGTAAAATGTTTACTCGGGAACAAAACTAGGAATTCAGCTCATTCAAGTTGGCAAATGAAGTTCTCCTTACAAGAAAAGTAATTATTTGCAACAAAAATCATTTCCATGGTGATGTTTTATTTACTAAACATGTTACAACACAAAGTGCAGGTTTCTCATGTTGCTTGTTACAAAAAATGTTTACTTTCTTTTGAACATTTCCTTCCCTTTCTCCTAGATGGAGCTGGACAAAATTTTTTAAAAGTTCAACATTTAAAACAAAACATTATATTCTTATTCTTCTTATTGCAATGGGAAATGTCTGTATTATTTTCTAATGTACAAGGTAGAAGGAGAATCAAACGTGGCTTAAAAAAATTATGACCTCCCAAATAACCATTTATTCCCAGCTCTATAGATTAGTTTGTATTTGTACGTTTTCTTCTTGTTTTGTCTTTTCAACAAGATATGGCTGTTGAAATATCCAGGAATTAACGAAGTTCTTCAAACCACTAAAATGAGTAGCTTCTTTATAAATTGGGAACCAGGGAAAATGTTTTGGAAAGTATTTTTCAGATGTATAGTAAAAGATTCTGTTTTGACAACAATGACAAAAAGTGAAGTGCAGGCAGGAAATTGTCATTTAAGTCTCTTTTCTGAAGATATGTATTAGTGAGCCTTTAAGGAGCTTGAAAATTCAACATTCAATTCAACAGAAAAAAATGAACTATGCATAACATAGTTAAGTCTTATACATTTTGGAGAAACATTTTCTCTCTACTACCATTTACTTACTCACATTTAATGCACTATCTTCCTCTTTATTTTCACTATTTAGGAGCAGAATATGTTCAGTTATCAAAGAAAGAATTATGAAAATGCACCTTGATAAAAAATATTACTTTCATACTAAAAATGTCACATATATTCATATATTGCTCAATATGTTTAGCAATTCATCTCCTCTTAATATTTATACATTAAATGTAAATTGCTATACATTCCCCTCTATTTATCCTTTATACTTCTGCCAAAACCTTCTTCTACAGTACTGTCTAATTTGTTTTCCTTTTACTTAATTATTTCACTACACACACATTCATAGTACATTTTCCCATGCATTTATTTTAACCTTTAATCATAATTATGCATTGACAACTTCTGCACTTCAACTCTTATTTTGTAACAAGTGCTGCTTCATTCATACTTGAATATACTTACATTTATGAGTACTGTACTCTGTAATATAATCTGTATAACATATGTGTAATACCTGAGGAGCAAATGATCCCTTATCCGTTATTTAGAACTTATTATTTTAGAACTAAATAAGTGTATTAATAATCACCATAACAATTAATCATTGCAGGAATTGCACTTTTACCAAAACTATGTTCAGTAATCATGCATCTTCAATTCAGAGAAAATTGTATGAATAATCAAATGAAATTTTATAATATTTTTGTTAAAAGGTACATTTATGTCTGAAAGTGCTTTAGAGACACAAAAATTTGCATCGTGTTAACTCATTGATATAATGAGTAATGAGTGAATGTAAGCATGAGTAACAAAATGATTGAATTATTTCAGCACTCCTTGAATGTATTCCTGCTGTAACAATCTGTGTAACCAGCATGTGTACTTGTCATAATGTGTAATTAGGAAAGTGTAAATTGGTGATTGGCATATATTGTGTGCATTAGGCAATGAAAGTAGCATTTAAAATAAGAAATCAGTAACAACTGAAAAAAATTCAAAATATTGGGTGAACAAATATAAAATAAAAATAAATCCAAGTAAAAAGAAAGAAATAAATCAAAATAAACAAATAACAAAAAGAAATATTCCACACAACAATTTTAAAGACTTGGATAAAAATTTCTTTAATCTTCTCACTTCTGTGGTGTATTTACTATCTGTGAATATCACTGTGTTGCAGTGTTTTCTTTATCAGTTTCACCAAAGCTTTGTAAGGAAAGATCAGATGGAATGAATTTAGGTGTTTCAGTGACAAATTAGAAAATAATCTGTGTTTGCGATTAACAAGTAATATTTTATAGAATTCCAAAATTGGGCTAAAATGGCCCATGTTTTTGTTCAGATATGACTGTCTTTTTGTGAATTAATTCCATCATGTGTTCAAGTACCTCTTGTTGAATCATTTACCGATTTATTATTGTTGTATTATTCTTATTAAGAGGCTTATTCTTGTTAAGAGCTTCAAAAATATCGTCTACTTCACATATTCCAAAACATATTGGAGCCCCCTTTTCTACCAAATCATACATAAAACACGCTAACAGTATTTATAAAAATTATAGTCAGAATAGTGGGTGACAAGACTAAATCACAAAGTTAATAACAAAATTAAAACATAAATTAATCTCAGTTTCACTAGAAATCAGTCTAAAGTTTCATTGTAATTAGTTTAACAAATTGGATGACTATAGTTACAAGTTTTCCACTCTATAATTCATTATGAAATGTTGTTACTATAAGTTTTGTCTCACATAGCTGGGCTTATTTAACGAATTTCCTTGGTATTGTTGTTGATATAATTGCTAACTTTTTAAGGAAATAAGAAAAACATTCAAAAACAAATATTTAAAACGAAATGTTGTTGCTATAACTTTTGTCTCACATAGCTGGGCTTATTTAACGAATTTTCTCGGTATTGTTGTTGATATAATTGCTAACTTTTTAAGGAAATAAGAAAAACATCCAAAAACAAATATTTAAAACAAAAAAATGATATTAGGTGATATAATAAAGAGGCAGCAAGAGTTCTAATGAAACAGATTCATNGTCATGTTAACTCATTGATGTAATGAGTGAATGTAAGCATGAGTTAGTGTAACAAAATTATTGAATTATTTCCTCACTCCTTGAATGTATTCCTGCAGTAACAATCTGTGTAACCAGCATGAGTACTTGTCATAAAGTGTAATTAGGAAAGTGTAAATTGGTGATTGGCATCTATTGTGTGCATTAGCCAATGAAAGTAGCATGTAAAATAAGAAATCAGTAACAACGGAAAAAATTCAAAACATTGGGTGAACAAATATAAAACAAAAATAAATCAAGGTAAAAAGAAAGAAATAAAGATAAATAAATAACAAAAAGAAATACCCAACACAAACAACAATTTTAAAGACTTGGATAAAAATTGCTTTAATCTTCTCACTTCTGTGGTCTTTTCTACCATATTATATGTAAAACACACTAACAGTATTTATAAAAATTATAGTCAGAATAGTGGACTAAAGGACTAAATCACAAAGTTAATAAGAAAATTAAAACATAAATTAATCTCAGTTTCACTAGAAATCAGTCTAAAATTTCATTGTAATTAGTTTAATTGGATGACTATAGTTTTCCACTCTAGCATTCATTATAAAATGTTTTTGCTATAAGTTTTATCTCACATAGATGTGCTTACTTAACGAATTTTCTTGGTATTGTTGCTTCCTTTTTAAGGAAATAAGAAAAACATTCAAAAACAAATATTTAAAACAAAAAATGATATTAGGTGATATAATAAAGAGGCAACAAGAGTTCTAATGAAACGGAAGCATTAAAATTTGAAATTACAATCATCTGTTAGGCATCCAAATATTAGATATTAAATGAACCATGTGAGATGCGCTTTCTGCAAATTTGAAAAGTAGAATTTATGTAGGTAAATACAAGGACCATAAGGCTTTTTGGTCATATGTACATGAGGAATAAGGCAAAGAGCAAATGGAGCAAATTCAATAAAAGATAATAGTGGCCCAGCAAATTTCATGTTGACATAACATAGCAGCAATGTTATACAGCAATGTAACTTTGTGGAGTTGCCATTAAGCCGCCATTATGCCACCATTCAGTCAGACAATTAGACTATATTTCACAAATGAATTTTTCCATGGGAAAATAGTACTAATAGTTCACATATATGGTGGTCCTCTGCATATTCAGGCTCTCCCTCACTTGCAAATATAAAAATCCTTATACAATGAGAAAACAAATCAGTTGCAACATGTTATATATAAAAATAATGTTAACACTGATCATAACACAAACTGGATTTAACATTTATTGTACTTTATTTAAATTAGTCGATACTACCAAAATAAACTCAGTTAAAGGGAAAATAAATAACTTAAATAATTAAATTTAAGAAGGAAATGTATTAAAGAAGATATTTTCATAAAATTGTAACAGCATAGATAGAAATTACAAGTTTGGATTTCTGAGATTCTCAGTGACTTGATGGCAATTTCTACACAATTGGAAATGAGTTTGCATATAAGTTATTAACAACATCCATAAAGCCAATTAATTGAATCACCTAAATACATGAAAGTATATTTCTTAAAGAATTATTTGTATAATTTACAATAAGTTCCACCTTTAACAAGAGAAGGACGGTGTGGGTTATTTGACCCAAAATCCGAGTTTGACTTCAAACATCTTTATATGAAATATATTAAAATTTTGAAAGTTTCTGACTTTGTTTATTATGTCCCAAGTATGATATGAATAAATAAAAATCTTGTTATGACTGTTGGGGTATTTTTTTATATTTGGAAGATGAGAGACTGCAGTTTGCTTAAGACATAGATTATGAAAGAGCACTTAATGTCAGGTCCCAAATAAAACATTTCAATAGGCGTTTCCTAGCACTTTGTGAACAATCAAAGTTTCAAACAATAGGTGAACATATTATTTAGTTCAAAGGTCACATTATTACGAAACAGTGCATAAAAAGAAAGCAGATGAAGTGAAGAAATTCACACTGATGAAAGGCTATGCTTTCCTTGTCCCCAGATGGTCAAATTACGTAACAAGTATAAGAGACTTCATAAACCAAAAAAAGGTTCTAAATCAATAGACGGTCAAAAATTAATTATTACGAGTATTTCAGTCCAAGTAATTCATGTAATATCTGTAATGCAATTGCATACATTAGGTCTAACTGAAAGTGTATTTCATAAAGAGAAAGAGTTGTACCTGGGTACAATTTACTAAGTTATTTTGTAAATCTTTTATGTTAGCAATATTTATTAATTATGAATACATTTCATTTCAAAAAATACTTCGATTTTGTTTCATGCCTCTATATAGAATTACAAAGGTAATTCTACACAGAAGCATGCAGCATATGTTAACCAGGCTTCCCACATGGAATTATTTGATTTTTATTTCTATATTTTAAGAATTCAGTTGGTATCATTAGTTGACCCACGAAACTAGCATTCTTCAAGACACGGTAGTCCCGAGTCGATGATTGCCCCATCTCACCGACTCGATCTAGTTTTCCGACGGCGTCGGTTCTTCTTCTGTATTGCGGGCTGGTAACATTTTTTCCTAAGATGCCCCAGTTTGCCGCATCTCCAACATCGCGGACGATACGTCCTACGGCTCTTCGTCTGCTCCAAAACTCGCTGAACTACTTACTCGATGCTGTGCTCTGTCACCGTTCGTACCTCACTAGGCCCGCGTGGTGCTTGCTTTGCGATTTAGAACACAAGCGCTATCGCTAACGTGTCTTCGGACGAGTCATCCTGACTGTCATTGCTGTTTCGGGATCCTTGAGTCCGTCGATAAATACGTTTTTCGCCATGTCCTCCAGATATTCAGCCGGACGGGTTGGATATGACAGGCCAATCAAACGAACTATGGCGACAACTCGAATTCTTGAAGACTTAATATTCTTAAAGAAACTAAGCGGATCTATAGTAATTCAATGTAATTATTGGGAGAAAAAAGTGTTCTTATCATCATCACAGCATATTGTTAAGGGATTTTAGTGGATCTTTCGTATTTTAAGGTAACCAAATGGATAACTAATTGTGAGAAGAGCCGCTAACAGCAGATCGGCAAGGCGTAAAAGGACCCTAATAAAAATCCTTAATTTTCAAGAAAGACCTCTACGGAAAGATACAACCTGGTTAGAGAAAAGAAATTAGGTAAACCGAGAGAGGGTGTGACAATATTGGCCAAAGATCCAAGTTCAGCAGTTTTTCAAGCGCGGTCCCAAATAGTCTCATTCGAAAGTAAATAAAAAGGATCTTATAGACAATTCTGAAGTTTCTTTTTATTTCCGTCAGCCTGAAGAACCTAGCTTCCATTTATTTATTTTATAATTTAGTACTCGTTTTTCGACAATCAGCGAGCTCCACTCAAAAGTTTATCATCATTTATTTTAGTACTTCCATACAATAAATGATTTTAAGGAATTGCACCAACTGTGAGTAAATAAAAAAATTGCTATCAAAACACTAGAAACAGTTTAGCTGTTAAATTTCTTAAATCTATCGATTGCGGTTCTAATCAACTAACAATTATCAGGAAGTTTATAAATTATGTCATAACAGATTTAAGTTTAATTTACGCGCTTCGTTCAAGTCGATTTCAGTCTGTTTACTACCGATCGAGTACATCTTTATCGATAGATTTGGTTGGGTATACGGACGACTGTTGAAGGAGGGATCGGTGATGTTTATGGTAGAGATGGAAATTCGAGCATGGATGTAAACAGTAAAGAAAATAAGTCAGTGGAATAAAGTAAAGATTTTGAAGTAGATTGGGATGTATGTTTTATAACGGTAGTGAAAGTACAATATAAAAAAGGGCGTTTTCATGGCGTCAGTACAAAGAGCCTTCGCTCAGAAACTTTCCAAGTAAGACCTTAAAAGAGTATTATAACAAGTATTACTTCTCGAAAGCCTTTCTCTCACTTAATAAGTTCCTGATACAAGTGATTTCTGTATATTTCAGCATTTCATCTCGTACTTTTTATAGTTAAAGTTTAATTTGTAAACCCATAGATTCAATAGTCCTTAACATCCATAATTATTTAGTTTATGCTTACGAGCTCTGCATTGTTCGACTAATTATTGTAACCTACATATTTTTTAATTCTTCAGACAACATGCCGCAGACGTTCGGAGACAGATATCGTCGTCGAGTTACTCCAGAGACTTAACTAAAAGTGGCAGCAGCGTTTCAGGATTTTCCTCTTCAGTAAGGAAACCTCACACCATGCTCTTATCTCGAAACCGCAATTATGAGAATTACAAGCTTCAAATGTTGAGTTTAAAAATGCCCTCTTAGGAATGGAAGACAGATATTTTTGGCTTGTAATTAAGTCTTTCGAATTCAATGAATGCCAGCAAAATAATGCCATCAAAAAATGTCTGAAAAAGTTCTCTTGATATTTAAGCCGAAGCCGCTTCGGCATTACCATTAAGATACACCCTTGCCTTTTTCTCTAAAATTTCTGCAATATTTATGTAAGGGTATTAATTGCGTTTGCCTTTCAGGTTTCTCTATGTGACATAGTGGATCCACTTGATTATGAGGATTTTATTCAACAACATCAGCTTCTAGTGGACCGTGACCCACTGCGACATGTTCTTGATTTTCCAGTTAATGACGTAGAAGTAGGAATTCTTCCTCGGAAAATAAGAACGTTAAGTCCCATCACTCCATCAGAATCAATGTACGTGAATGGATTGGGAAATCACATCACAGACCATAATAATAGCATTCATAGCCTTGAGGAATCCCTTTCACTTACATTACAAATTGTGAACAAGCCTGTTCACTGTATTGTATGTAATGTAAGTGAAATTCATTCTATTCCTAAAGCTTTTGCATTTTTATGATAAAACCTCATAACTGAGAATTATATTGAATTATATTATAATTTTAGAAT
Organism: Ladona fulva; assembly: GCA_000376725.2. Taxonomy (NCBI): domain Eukaryota; kingdom Metazoa; phylum Arthropoda; class Insecta; order Odonata; family Libellulidae; genus Ladona; species Ladona fulva. The sequence continues at coordinate 28,977 of KZ309463.1, forward strand.
TATATTGGATTGATCGAACTAGTTTAAAAAAAAAAATCGTTCACTTATAGAAAACAAAGCAAAATTTTGTGAAACAACGAGCAATACACGTTTGACTTGCAACACAAGGGAATACTTCACTAGATTGAAATTTCTGTAGGTGAACGTGTAGTGAAATTACCCATGCAAAATGGTTGATTAGTGAATATGCTCTATGATCTATTTTTAATCGAATCCAACTAATCCTCCCTTTGAGTTTAATTGTTTTACTCAATGACAGCAATGGATAGAATGGTGACAGCTTCTGTTTATTTTTGGTCCTTTTATCATTTAATTTTGTTTTTACCTAGTTCTTTACTACCTCCTGTGTATTTTCTCCACTATTTACTTTACTATGAATGTGTTACTTCTCCAGGGTTAAACTGAAATGCTTAAAGTCTGACACAACTGAGACTCTCTACTTCGTACATAGATAGATAGACCCTTTATTAAAGAGGAATAACCCTTTTTTGGCAAGGTTAGGCCTCATTGAGGCTCTAGTCTACCTAATCTATTATATCTTTACAATGTAAGGCTGTAATACTTTGTAGGCAAAGTCTTACAAAGTCTCCCAAACAGCATTGATAAGTGCTGTGGCAAGATAGCACAATGGCTAGAGCTATTGTCTGGAAAGTGGAAGACCCCGGATTTGAGTCCTGGTCCTGTCTGTCTTTTTTCATGTTGGTATCTCCATGAGTATATTCCTAGTCTCATGATTTTTTGTGCCCAAAATGTGGCATTTCTGAAATGCCCTTTTTTTACTGTCACAAATTTCATCTACATTGAAATTTTAATTGTTACTTTCAAAAGTAGAATACATCATTCAAAAGCATAACTTAGTGAGTAATCTAATGCTCTTCATTTGTAATTTCACATGTTTATGGTGTAACCTATGGATCTTATGAAAGAATTCTCTTCTGTTTCAGAGAAAATCTTCCTCTTCATATCCGTTACTGTGTACAGTCTTATACTTCAGATTGGATTGTAGTAAGTCATCGTTATCTTCATCATTCAAGCAGTTGTTGGGTTAGAGATCGAGCTGGTGAACGACTGGCTTTAGTTCAAGGAATACCACAGCAGGAATTTGAAGTTGATCTTGAGCAAGGTGCATTTTCTAATTCACCTGATGATGAAGGATATAAAGTAAGTAAAATAACTGGAACTACACTTTTTCCATTAGTAGCCAAATGCATCCATATCATAGAAAATTTCAATGTCTTGTTTTACAGATCAGCAATTTTCACACAATTTATATCAACTTATTGTCTATTTCTAAGCTTGTGACTATTTTACAAGTGTCATAAATATTTTATGAAAATGGAATAAAAAATACTATTATTTAAAATTTTTCTATTTTTAAATATGTTTTAAGATAGAATTTTTTCTTCTTATTTGCATTATGAATGCATGCAAACTTATGAACTGACATAATATGTTAGAAGATATTATATTTTTCATGTAGATGCAGATTACTCAAGACTATTATAGTGATAAAGTGCATCTTCAAACTGTTATTAATGATTTTATTGCCTATTGACATGATTTGTGTAGTGGTAGATGATATGGGAAGATAAATATGTAGGAAAATTAGTCCTCTTTACTTGCGGCCTTGAGAAACATAACTCATGATACCAAATGATTTTGTAACAAAATGAAATTACCTTGAGATAAAGATAGATAGGATTATAAACTATTAAATTTATATTCCAGTAACAGTATTTCTCAATGATTTTAAGGAATTGCACCAACTGTGAGTAAATAAAAAAATTGCTATCAAAACACTAGAAACAGTTTAGCTGTTAAATTTCTTAAATCTATCGATTGCGGTTCTAATCAACTAACAATTATCAGGAAGTTTATAAATTATGTCATAACAGATTTAAGTTTAATTTACGCGCTTCGTTCAAGTCGATTTCAGTCTGTTTACTACCGATCGAGTACATNTTTTCATATTCTTCATCTTATAGGATTCTAACATACCCCTGTCTGAACAATGTATCAACTCAGTTGACACTCCCAGAGGTAGCTGGGCAAGCTTTGATCTGCGTAACTCAATCAGTGATGCCCTCATTCCATCTCTACTGGAGCGAATTCCTCCAGAAACTGTGGACCAATTAAATGAAGCTAAGAGGACTGAGGAGAGGCAGGTGGGTTCTGGTTCAGGAAATATATTTTTATTTCTTAGAGTGGCATGAACAAGTATTGATTTTCCAAGTCTCAAATATTTTTAATCATCAATTATTGTGTTTCCATGGTATCTCTTTTGAGATTTCACCGCGATGGACGTAGCAGCAGTGACGACGTTTCGCCTACGTTGCAGTAGGCTTCTTCAGGTCGAAGATGAGTTAGTCTGTCCTTTGGACCTCCTTATATAGCGCTCTTCCCTTCCCCTCCATCCTTCCATGATCGGTCTCTCCATTGCCATTTGTGATTGGTTCTTATGCCTTTCCGAGAGAACACCTTTCCAGGAATGTAGAAAGAGAAGACAGGATGGTACTTTTCCAAAAAATATTTTATTGGTGCTACCAGTTTCAACGAAACATCGTCATTATCAGGCACATAAGACAGAAAAATCAAGCAAATATATACTGGCAAGGATAGAAGGGAGAAGAGGGGAGAGGAAAGGGGTAAGGAAGAAATTGTGGCGGTGAGTGCAGTAGTTAGGATAAAGGGACAGTATCAGTGAGGGGGAGTAAGGGAAGGAGCAGTGGGGAATGGAAATGGTACAGAAGCTCGTTAACCACGGAAAAATTAGGGGAATTTTGGTGAGAAAGGATTTCGAGTTGTTCTAAGAAGTTTAAACGAGGGCCTTTACTGCAGATGTGGAGGACTTTGGGGATGAAATCACCAGAGTGGTTGGATTCCAGAAGATGTTTNGCTCGTTAACCACGGAAAAATTAGGGGAATTTTGGTGAGAAAGGATTTCGAGTTGTTCTAAGAAGTTTAAACGAGGGCCTTTACTGCAGATGTGGAGAACTTTGGGGATGAAATCACCAGAGTGGTTGGATTCCAGAAGGTGTTTTGCAAAATGAGAATTTGAGGAATTATTTGAAAAAGATCTTTGATGTTCTTTTGCTCTGATGGAAAAACAGCGGGAAGTCTGGCCCAAGTATACAGCGTCACAGTCTAAACACCTAAGTCTGTAGATCCCGGCTTTTGACAAAAGGTTGTGCTTATCTTTTCCATTACAAAAACGTTTTTGCAGATTCAGGGAAGTTTTGAAGGAAGGTCTCAGTGTATTTTTAGGGAAATGATTGGAGATGGTTTGGGAAAGACGGTTAACAAAAGTAAGTTTGTACCATTTGGGAGAGTCACCATTATCACTGGGAGAGTTAAATATTTTATTGATGGCCAAATTTCTTCGCTTACGGGACAAAAGTTTATCAATTGGATAAACCTTTCCAGGAGTTAGGAAGAAAATATCCGAGCTCCCGGATAGCCAAGTGGGCAATGCGTTCGACTTCGGCGAAAGCGATCCCGGGTTCGATTCCCGGTGGGAGCCTATCTGCGAAATGACCTTAGCTGTTGAAGCACTTTTAACAATACTACTATAAGAAAATATCCATCCTCTCTGTTAATGTTATTGGGTGTTTTATATATCTCAATTGCCTCCCTGATCACGTGTGGATAATATCTTTTTTCTTTTGATATTATCTTGGCTTCCTCAAATTTTATATGGTGTCCGGGTTCGCTCCATGCACGCTCCGTGATGGCAGAAAGGTTGAATTGCTTGTTTTCCATTGCTCTTTTTTGTTCTTTGATGCAGGTTTTCAAGGGTCTGCAAGTCTCCCCAATGTAGGACTTCCCGCAGGAGCAAGGAACACAGTATATCCCTTCCTGTATGTCTGGTTGGAGTCTAGAGACAAGGCACCTCATGGAAGCCCTAAGAGACAATGGGTATAATAATAACGCCATCCGGAAGGAAATAAGGAGAGAAGACAGCGACACAACATGCCCTTGAAAAGGCCTGAAAATGGAGACATAGTAGGTAAAGCGAATAGGATGCAAAGTTTAGCCAGTAGAGTTCTGAGGGGCTGCTCATCGAGTGTAAAAGAAATAGCGTACTTTTCCCTGATTCATCCTCTCCTTGAGTATTGCTGTGCGATTTGGGATCCTCACGAAGTAGGATTAACATCCCATCTTGAGATGGTTCAATGTAGGGCAGCTAGGTTCGTTAAGGGAGATTTCAGATTTGACAGCGGTGTTTCGGCAATGATAGAATCCCTCGGATGGAACTTGCTTAGTGATAGAAGACTTGAATACCGTAGGAAGCTTTTCGATAAGTTTGTCACTACGGAGGAGATAGTTGATTTTTTTCATCCCAGCTAGTAACACACGTAATCTTCGAAAGAAAACGTAAAAGCGATACAGGGAAATAGTCGCCAGGACGGATAGATATTTTTGGTCATTTTTCCCGCGAAGTATCAGAGAAGCTAATAGCTATCCAGGGTAGTTAGGGATATAGGTGTTTTACACCTCCTGCCACGTGCCATTGGCGGTTTGCAGGGCTTAAATGTAAATGTAAACCAAGAAAGAGCCGAGGAGGAGAAAAAACCGAAAGGACATGCCACCATTCCTTTCGTTGCGGGAACCATGGAAAGGATAGCTAGGATCCTGAAGAAACACGAGATTGTCACCCGTTTCGGCTGCATGTCGGAAATGAACGAGATACTTCCAAGACCCTAAGATAGACTCCAACCAGACATACAGGAAGGGATATACTGTGTTCCTTGCTCCTGCAGTAAGTCCTGCATTGAGAAGACTTGCAGACCCTTGAAAACCTGCATCAAAGAACACAACGCATGGAGGGAACCTGGACGCCATATAAAATTTGAGGAAGCCAAGATAATATCAAAAGAAAAAAGATATTATCCACACGTGATCAGGGAGGCAATTGAGATTTATAAAACACCCAATAACATTAACAGAGAGGATGGATATTTTCTTCCTAATTCCTGGAAAGGTGTTCTCTTGGAAAGGCATAAGGACCAATCACAAACGGCAATGGAGAGACCGATCACGGAAGGATGGAGGGGAGGGGAAGAGTGCTTAAGGAGGACCAAAGGACAGACTAACTCATCTTCAACCTGAAGAAGCCTACTGCAACGTAGGCGAAACGTCATTGCTCCTGCTACGTCCATCGCGGTGGAATCCCGAAAGAGATACCATGGAAACAGCCGATCGCCGTGGAAACCTTTGACCTTACATCAATTTTTGTCATTGGAGAAATCTATAAGAGATTAATACTGAAAATTATTTATTGGATGTAACCGTGTATGTAACCACATCATATGTACTAAAAGCTTAATATCCAATAATCCAGGACCAAGGTATCAAACCAAACCTATAAAGAAAACATTAGTTTTGCTGAAATGAAAACTGAAACTCAACCAAAAACTTTGAAACTATTGAACCTGATACCCAAAACCATTTTTTATTTTGTTCCAATTTTTGCTTCCCAACAATGCATATTTTACTGAAGTTTAACTGGGGGAAGGTCTACTAAGTATGTGAGACTTTGACTTGCTACTAATTAATACAAAATTTTATTCCCAAATTCAGTGTAAGGTACTGTACATGAAAAAATCAGAAATAATAAAACAAACTTTTAGAGGGATATGATATTACAATGATCAGAACAAAACATTGTTTGAACCAATGCAACATTGGCTGAAAGAGTGAAACAAGGATTGGACCAGTATTTGTTTTTGTGGTTGAACTGGAGCAAAATTGGAATGAAATATATTATGGTTCGATGCCCTGTTCAGGACTCTGTTTTGCAAGATTATGCAATGTTTTAACTTGTAGAAACGGATCGTAGAGTCCTATAAACATAGTTGGAAAGAGCTCACCATAAATGCACATTCGGTGTGGATTAGAATTCTTAATTTTTCTCTATTTAATTAAAGTTTTAATAATGATGATATATTTTATTTTTGGCCAGGATGCTGTTTTCTCTCTTTTCCCAACACAAGATGAAGAGGATATAATTGAAAGAAGATTCCCAGCAGAAATACCAAGTGAACATATGGGACACAGGATTCTAGTTAAATGTCTACAGCTCAAGTAGGTTGATTTACAATATTTTGATATTGATTGATTAACATTGTAGTTTTCTTGAGAAATATTTTTCCATCTGACTGTGAAGGAAAGAAATGGCTCTCTTCTATTTCACGTGATTTCAGGCTAGATTTGGAAGTTGAGCCTATTTTTGCCATTATGGCTCTTTATGATGCAAAGGAAAAGAAGAAAGTTTCAGAAAATTTCTACTTTGATATGAATTCAGAAGCCATGAAGAGAATGCTTGGTTCACACATTCCTTATTGTGATATTAGCACTTTGAGCCGATCGTGCATTTTCGATATCACGTACCCATCGACAGACTTGTTTTTAGTGATTAAATTAGAGAAGGTTCTTCAAGGAGATATAAGTGAATGCGCAGAACCCTACATGAAGGACGACAAGGTAAAGGTTGCATGTGTGCCTTTAATGTACGTTTATATTTGAGCTTTATAGTTTTGCAGATTTCAAGTAGTTATGATCCTTCATAATTTTGATTTTTCCATTTAACTATTCTCCATATTTTCCCCATGACAGTTAGTGTTTATGTTATTAACTTTCAGAGATGATATAATGTTATCTTCATGTCTTTTACATTACCAGATATTTACCTTACCTATTGTAGAAACTTATGCACTGGTTGACCCCAAAAATTTTACCAACATTTTTTTCTTATATCTAAAATTATGTTAGAAATTATGGCAGTTATCATGATTTTAATATCTGGAATGTTAACATCTTCAAGAATCAGTTGCAGTTCTACTCCCCCCTCAACATCTTTTTAATTAACTGGCTATAAATATGTCTCTCATGTATATGTTGCCTACCTTTCTTCCATCAAAATGTTGTATTTTATGGTTGATATATTCACAATTATATAAGTTACATAGTTTCCTTCATTTATTTGTTGAACTTAGGACTTATAATATTTATTGTGTTATGACTTTAAAAATGCCATGCATGTTGTGCACATAATCCTTTCTAACACAACTCCTGCATCAGTATAATTTTTTCTCTCAGCTTATGATAATTTTTTATCTTTGCCAAATTCAGTAGATATGATTTTAAGACCATGTAGCTAAGGCAAGGTTTAAGCAAAGATTCTTTAGTTATCAAGATGTTAAAACCTTCTTCCTTTTACACTGTACAACAGGGTGTTTGCCTTCCGAATGAAAATATTTGATTGTGGTATGTTTCACTTTGCTTTG
>KZ309463.1:37341-68684 GCA_000376725.2 Ladona fulva
ATATTATTATATCAATAAATATATCTAATACTTATTTGAACATGATACATTATTTTACCTACTTACCTTAGAGTTATTTATTATTAAAATCCTTTCTTCAGGAGAAGTATGTTGACACATTACTGTGTCTTGCTTCTGTATGACTGGTTCCATAATCTGCAATAGATATTTATATGTACTTTTGGTTATTCTTTAAATGATTGAAATCGTCTTCAGATAATTCTCTTGTAGCCACAAATAGCCTAAAGTAAAGGTTTTTTTCAATGTCTGGATGAACCCAGAATCTCCTCTTTCTTCTGCATTTCCAAGCATGGAGGTATAGTAGTAAAATTTCATCTTCATTGCTCAACATCTTAGTAACTGAAGTGCATGCTCGCCACAACGCTTCATGTATAGAAAACAGGCTTAATTGTCAAACTGTGACAAGCTACATTCATTGTCGCTAAGCACACGTGTCTATGATGAGAAGCCTTGTGGATGGAGGGCCCAAGTTACTCCTAGAGGCTGAGGTTTTGGAATTGACGCAATTGGTTCCATGAAGGGTTCCAGTTATAAAGGTTAAGAAAAGACTGATTTAATTTTAAGATGAACATTGATGTAAACATTGCATATATGAGATGAGAAAAAGATATAAACTTAAATGTAAGATATGGGACACAGGATTCTAGTTAAATGTCTACAGCTCAAGTAGGTTGATTTACAATATTTTGATATTGATTGATTAACATTGTAGTTTTCTTGAGAAATATTTTTCCATCTGACTGTGAAGGAAAGAAATGGCTCTCTTCTATTTCACGTGATTTCAGGCTAGATTTGGAAGTTGAGCCTATTTTTGCCATTATGGCTCTTTATGATGCAAAGGAAAAGAAGAAAGTTTCAGAAAATTTCTACTTTGATATGAATTCAGAAGCCATGAAGAGAATGCTTGGTTCACACATTCCTTATTGTGATATTAGCACTTTGAGCCGATCGTGCATTTTCGATATCACGTACCCATCGACAGACTTGTTTTTAGTGATTAAATTAGAGAAGGTTCTTCAAGGAGATATAAGTGAATGCGCAGAACCCTACATGAAGGACGACAAGGTAAAGGTTGCATGTGTGCCTTTAATGTACGTTTATATTTGAGCTTTATAGTTTTGCAGATTTCAAGTAGTTATGATCCTTCATAATTTTGATTTTTCCATTTAACTATTCTCCATATTTTCCCCATGACAGTTAGTGTTTATGTTATTAACTTTCAGAGATGATATAATGTTATCTTCATGTCTTTTACATTACCAGATATTTACCTTACCTATTGTAGAAACTTATGCACTGGTTGACCCCAAAAATTTTACCAACATTTTTTTCTTATATCTAAAATTATGTTAACAAAAATAGGTTTGTACCATTTGGGAGAGTCACCATTATCACTGGGAGAGTTAAATATTTTATTGATGGCCAAATTTCTTCGCTTACGGGACAAAAGTTTATCAATTGGATAAACCTTTCCAGGAGTTAGGAAGAAAATATCCGAGCTCCCGGATAGCCAAGTGGGCAATGCGTTCGACTTCGGCGAAAGCGATCCCGGGTTCGATTCCCGGTGGGAGCCTATCTGCGAAATGACCTTAGCTGTTGAAGCACTTTTAACAATACTACTACTATACTACGATAAGTAACTCTTCTATGGTAAAAACACACAGACTCCTTTAGATCCCAAAATTCACCTCAGTAGCCACTAGAAACAACACGAAGATCATTTGGAGAAAAAGGTTCAAAAGAGAAATTGTCTCTCCTAGCCGGAAATCAGATCCTAATCTTAAACTTTCTGGGCACCTTCATTAACCAATTTCATTACCTTGACAGAATGATCTCTCCTAATTCTATGAATCTATAATAGTTCCGCTCAATCTGTTACAGTAACCATCCGCTCTTACTGTAGTATCTGTGCCTTCCGTTACTCATTGAATACCAATCATTTGTTCAAACTTATCAAATAAACTGCATATCTATGCACTATGAACCGATGGGTAGAACTTGAAAGATATCCTATCATTAGGTGATTGTTAAACCTATCTTGTAAAGTGTCTTATCAGATAAACACCATTTGTACGCAGCGAGAGACCACCATCTAGGGAAAAAATTGAAAGGAGAGACGAAGATGGTAATGGCTATTTGAAATAAAACCATCCCACTTTCCATTTCACGTACGTCGGTGTTTTTCCAAAGCGTCGAGAGAGATCCTTTTTCTGAATTGGTAATGGCTACGCACCGCCGTTTCGAGGGTAATGCTTTCGATCACTTCAAAAACCAGGCCCCGCCACGCCCATTCTCCTTCACGATGAAATGCCCATCATCCCACCTTGCAGCGAACTTCGATAGCACACATTCGACTCCCCGCAAATCGGCTCAGACAACAAGCTTTTAACCTCTCCTTTCTCCACCCAACCATACGCACCACGCACCAACTCCTTCCAAGCAACCTCTGTCCCCATCTCCCTTCGTGCCAGCAAGATCCCCATTCCGAATTGCAGTCACGTTCTACTAAAAGGAATACAGCCCTTCACCTCCCCCTTTTTCGGCCTTTTCTCTCTCCATCCCTCGAAATGCCCTATGGCTCATTAATCTTCTTTGAAATTTCCCCCTGATGGTCTTGTTTCGCCGGTCCACGATGGATGTCCACTTTGCGGGGGATTAGGTCCGATTGGAGAGATAAGAAAGGCGATGAGCGTAGGGAATGAATAAATGGAGGCGCATCTTAGGATATCGTCTCGAGGAATTCCATCAACTTGGCCAAAGATTACGCGACTGACCGGGCGAAAAGGGATGATTTCCGATCCCTTCAAAATTCTGCCCGAGGTCATCTCTGAAATGCTCCGAAGGGGATTATGTACACATTTATGGGAAAACTGATTTGATGGATGTACAGAATTTTCATACACTGTCGATTCCTTATAAGAAGTAGTACTGATACTAAGTGATCGTTTTTCATCTCATTCAGGCTGTTGGCATTATATGGAATAACTTAACGAATCCCCTCGTACTTTCCATACTAACTAAAGCGAATTTTGAATTATCCGTGGGTGGATTATATGGTTTTCAGATTATCCGTGAAAGTAATGTTTACTCTTTGTTGGTATTTTACTCAGTCTGTTTGTAAAAATTCAAACAGAAAAATATATCAATATTTTCATTTTCTGATAAAACTAGGACTTATGCAAATCATTTCCAATGGAGCTGTGAGATGAATACAAGGACATCATCGCCGTAAAACAATAATACGCCGTCAGGGGAAGAAAACTTTTGATGAGTCCATATAACAATCTAAAATACCATACTGTGCAAATTATATCAAATCGTTTATTTACGTAAATAAAACACATCATGAAAAATGAAAGGGAAAGTTAAAGAAGATAATGGATCCAGGGATGGCAATGGGAGATGAGAAGACTGTCTTCAGGAAAGGAAGATAGTTCTGGGGAGTAGAATGAGCAGGTCTGCGTCGAGCTTTTCTGCCAATTCATTCCAGAATGTGGAGTCTATTTCGAAGGCCCACTAGCCTAATGATGCCCGCCCAATCGTAGAATCACTCCGGTATCTAGAAAAGCTCTTTTCAGACCACCTCTCCCTTTCTCTGCCTCATTCTCCGATACTTTCGAATCCTACATGACTCCTTATGGGAAGAGAGTCGTTCCAATAGAATTCTAAAATTCTCTTCTTTCCTCACAACACTATTTCTTTGCTTCAGATCCGTTCCGGAGGGAAAGGTTAAGTATCTAATTCATATGAATTAGAATTAGAATGAAGATGCATGTATTGAATATTTTATCGCATATTACGGTTGCGCAAAATGTTCATTTATGTAGGAGTTGTAATTAATACGGAATTTTGAAAAAAAACGTTAAGAGANGGTTCTTCAAGGAGATATAAGTGAATGCGCAGAACCCTACATGAAGGACGACAAGGTAAAGGTTGCATGTGTGCCTTTAATGTACGTTTATATTTGAGCTTTATAGTTTTGCAGATTTCAAGTAGTTATGATCCTTCATAATTTTGATTTTTCCATTTAACTATTCTCCATATTTTCCCCATGACAGTTAGTGTTTATGTTATTAACTTTCAGAGATGATATAATGTTATCTTCATGTCTTTTACATTACCAGATATTTACCTTACCTATTGTAGAAACTTATGCACTGGTTGACCCCAAAAATTTTACCAACATTTTTTTCTTATATCTAAAATTATGTTAGAAATTATGGCAGTTATCATGATTTTAATATCTGGAATGTTAACATCTTCAAGAATCAGTTGCAGTTCTACTCCCCCCTCAACATCTTTTTAATTAACTGGCTATAAATATGTCTCTCATGTATATGTTGCCTACCTTTCTTCCATCAAAATGTTGTATTTTATGGTTGATATATTCACAATTATATAAGTTACATAGTTTCCTTCATTTATTTGTTGAACTTAGGACTTATAATATTTATTGTGTTATGACTTTAAAAATGCCATGCATGTTGTGCACATAATCCTTTCTAACACAACTCCTGCATCAGTATAATTTTTTCTCTCAGCTTATGATAATTTTTTATCTTTGCCAAATTCAGTAGATATGATTTTAAGACCATGTAGCTAAGGCAAGGTTTAAGCAAAGATTCTTTAGTTATCAAGATGTTAAAACCTTCTTCCTTTTACACTGTACAACAGGGTGTTTGCCTTCCGAATGAAAATATTTGATTGTGGTATGTTTCACTTTGCTTTGTGTATGTTTTACTTTGCTTTGATAGTAAGGTATGTAAGGCCCCATGCAAAAATCCATTTTATGAAGATATTTGTGAAAGCACGGAATAGAGGTGGTCCAGCTTTTGCATACCCTGGGAAAAGTTTCCAAGAATCAGTAAGGCAAAAGTTAGAGAGGGAATGTTAATGTTCCATAGATCTCCAAAGTGATTCATTATTTGATTTTCCCAGCACATTGATTGATAGTAAAAAATTCATTAAATCATTTAAAGGCATCATCACCAACTTTCTTAGACATTTTAAAATTGAAAACTATAAAATATAGAGAATGAAATAATCACATCCTTCCTCAAAATGAAATGGAACATGATGTTAATTAAAGTTACATTTCCATGATGTTGTTCTAGACTTTTACCCTCAGAATTTGGGACAAACAAGTGACGAGCATGGTGAATGTATTCACCAGGACATTGCTGTGATTAAGAAAAAGTTTGTAGGATGATGAGTCTGCAGTATGTTTGTAAAATATTCTCAGAAGTTAGTCTGTGAGAGAAATTTCTCATTGTGGATAAGAAAAAAGTCCAAATTATCAATCTAAAGTACTCCTGAGGTTCAATTATGTTCCATGTTGTAACATAATCATTATTTGAAAATAACATATCCGTTTCTTGAAAGTTGTATGTGGTATAGCATTTCTACTTTCATATCCTGATTCCCAGTATCCTAGACAAGAGAAATCACATAATTTAATTCATAACAACTTTTAAAATTGTTGTGCAGTGTTATTTTTTGGGAAAACATCAAGTCTTTTTATCCTTTTGTCTAGTTGCTATTCCAGATGTCTTTAAAAATTATTGCTCTTAAAACTTGGTTTTGTTCCAGCCACCGTCNGTTTATTCTTTCTGGATGATTATCTTTAATCATTAATTTATTCTCAGGAAAGTGATAAGTTGAGGGATGAAGACCTTTACAAATTCCTTCAAGATTTGAAACGTCCATGTTCTGTCATGAAGAAACTAAAATGCATTCCTGGAACTTTGAAGTTGGATGTGGCTCCTTGTCCTGAAGAAGTGAAATATAGCATTACTACAGAGCTGGCAAGGCTCTATCCATATCCAGGTTGTCATTTTATATTTAAATACTGTTTTATCTACTTGTAGTTTCTATTTTCCTTCAAGTATAGTATGCATGAATTCCTTGCAGTGATTTAACAAAATCCGTTTTAAGTTGTGATTTTCTTGATTTGAAATATCTTATGATTATATCCAGTTTATTCTATATTATCTCTTGCAATTTTCTCTATTCTTGGTAGATATAGTTGTCACATTGATTGTTATGTATCATATATACCTTTTAGAACCGTGATAAAGTAAAAAGTAATGCTGTTGCCTCATGTGAAAGACTGGGGAAATACAGAATGCCCTTTGCATGGACAGCAATCTATCTAATGAATATCATAAATGGTGTCAACAGCCTAGAGCGGGATTCCGGAAGTGACAAAGAGAGCACTGGATCAAACAGTCTGGGTAAGATTGTCTAATTGATTTTGCAACCTGTATAATTATCATGTATACCATTCAGTTATTAACTAATGCTAAATCTACCATTCTCAATCCTGATTGAGCAGGAGGTGTTTCATTGTCTTCTGGAAAATTGTCCGAATACAATTGCAGTTAAGGATAGAAGCCCCTAGATGTGTTTGCCTTTAATGAAGGCAGTCCTATGTTCAGTTCCTGCTGGGAGCTATCATTTATCAGTCTTAACCCAGTTTTGTGGTGAACAGGGCTATCTGAATTAAGCTATTCCAGTCAAATATACTATCACATTTTTAATTATGTGCCCCTGGACTGTATTGTGAGCTTAATACATGATGCATATGAACAGTTTTTACACCAAGGCTAAAGCAATTATATACTTTTTGTGGTATTCTTTTGCTAATGCAAACAAAGAGCAAAATTTACTCTGAAGAAATATTTAAGCCAAGGTACCAAAAAAACTGCACTTTTTGAGTGCCTCGGTTTTGTTGTGATGTATAAAAATCAATTTCAAGGAAACTGCACAACTTAACAACATCCAGAGATGCATGAGAGTGATCCAGTTCTAGTGAGCTCTTGAAAATTTACAAATATGTATTATATTATTGTTAAAGAGCATAAAAGTTTAAAATATATCTCTCAAGAAGTGCTGTTTTTTGGGTACCTTGGTAAAATTGGGTATAAGTCTGGGTAATAATAAGCAGTGGAAGCTCCTCCTACGCTACCTTTATTTTATACAATTAGGCTAAGTATTTGTAGTCTTAATCTGCCAAATCCTTATGACATTGTTATGCTTTTTTAAGAGATCCTTATTATTATATTTTTACAGAGACTTACTTCCAATTGTCCGTGTTGGAAAATTTTAATCAGCTATTTTTAAACTTCAATGATGAACAGCATTCTTTTTTAAATTGTTCTTTACAATTATCATTGTTTAATTTTAGAAATTTTAGCATTCTCTTTTTTGAATCAGATTATAGAGCACATTTTCTAAAAAAGACTAACTTTTATTCAAAGATCGCAAGTCAAGCAGTGGTAGTTTTGATCGTAAGAAGACCAGTGATGTTGGTTCTTTAACCAGAAGAGGGTCACTGGAAAGAAGGAGTGCTTCGGAGAAAAGGAGGAGCTGGTCTCCTGAAGATTTTGGTTCTACTTTGGATAGTTTCAGACCAGTGAAGCTCACTGTATCCAGTTTCTTCAAACAGGTAGCTCACTTAATATTGTTTCAAGTCCTCTACCTTTGATAGTTTTGGAGTAGACATTACTTTCCTCAAACCTTATTACATATTTTATAAACTTAAGTGAAGTGTTAGTCAACTCAGATTTCTTCTCTGATAATGGAAAATTAATTCATGTTCAGTTTTCAGCTTTGAGCTCTTACAGAAATTTACTTCATTCATTGATTGTCAAATTCCTTATTGTATCTTATAAATTCACTCAAGATGGTTGTCTGTGGTGCTAAATTAATGTCTTTGAATTATAAATCCTGAACTTGTTTGACTGTGCTGCAAATCTGACTTGGGACACACCAAGTGTGTGGGTGACGGAATCTATGGAGACTTTCAGGGTATACTCCTTGCTCTAAAATAGTATGCACATATCTGACCGTTCAACTCATTAGGCCTATGTTAATGCAAAAATCAGCATTTGAAAATCTAAGTTAGGCAACCATGCCATAATATCCATAACCATACATTTTGCAAAATTTTAGCATTTCCCTCTTGTCCACTAATAAATAAAAGCACTCACTCTTATATCTATATGAGAAGAGCATTGTCAAACTACAAAAGATGATGCTGATTTAGCCTAAACTAAGGCCTATTGAGTTGAACAGTGGGATTCATGTATACTATTTTAGAGCAAGGAGCACATCCTGAAAGTCTCCATGGAACCCATGACCCACAAACCTGGTGTGTTAGTTGTGAGTCCTTTACATTTGTTTGATAATCTGCCATTGTTCTAATTTAAGAAGAATAGCATAGTATATATCATTATTAATTGCTTATATGTCATAAAACTGGCAACAGCTGTGATAGCATAGTGGTTACATGTTAGCTCTCTAATCGTCCCAGGTTCAAGTCCTAGCTGATTGGATGTTTTTCATCAGAGAATGATTGTGTCTGTCCGTTGTTACTGTTTGTGCCTACCACTGTAATTGTCCAATAATTAGATATTTTTGCAGATATTGGAAAATAACTTATAGTTCTTTTTACTGGGAAAATAACTTCTTTAATAAGTTCTTTTTACTGTACTGTAATTTTGCACTGATTAATTCAACTTGTATTAAATATAATTAGTTCATAGAAAGATAAAATTAATTGTCAATTGTTTACTTCAGCTCTTTAAAAAATCTCATTTTTGTGATGATGCGTAGTTGAATAGACATAATGGAGTGCTTTATATTTTGTCTCTATTAATTTCTTCAATGAACAAGCAGTAGTCACAACTCATCAATCATGAAGAATTTACCATTTCTTACATGTAAATTTACGTAATTAATTCCATTAAATTAGAGGTTTATTCTTTCTGGATGATTATCTTTAATCATTAATTTATTCTCAGGAAAGTGATAAGTTGAGGGATGAAGACCTTTACAAATTCCTTCAAGATTTGAAACGTCCATGTTCTGTCATGAAGAAACTAAAATGCATTCCTGGAACTTTGAAGTTGGATGTGGCTCCTTGTCCTGAAGAAGTGAAATATAGCATTACTACAGAGCTGGCAAGGCTCTATCCATATCCAGGTTGTCATTTTATATTTAAATACTGTTTTATCTACTTGTAGTTTCTATTTTCCTTCAAGTATAATTATTATTTCTTGTGCATCAACAGATGAGAAGGGAAGGCCAACCAAAGAAGTTCTAGAGTTTCCAGCCAGAGAGGTTTTTGAACCTCACTATACTTATAGAAATTTGCTCTTTGTCTATCCCAAGGACCTAAATTTTGCTGGGAGAGCTGGTAAGAAATTCTCTTCTGCTACTATTAGAGAAAAGGATGCATTTGTGAGAATGCAGAAATCCCTGACTTTATTAATAAATTTTGCATAAATTTAATTTTATAGACATATACCTTTCCTCTATGGTACAGTGGAAGGTAAATGAAAGTTTTATCACTGTGGATGGCATAAGATTAGGGATATGGTTAAAAAGTGTTTTCCGAGATGTTGTCACAACAATGGTCGCAATGCTGTAAAAATGGCCTGCCCTCCTCTTCTCAACTGTGGACAAGAACCATAAGCCTAAGGCCATTTGTCCACAAGGCTTCACAGAAGTGTAATAGTTGTACGTTTGCGAGCAGTGGATAATGTAATTAAATGATTCTCCATACAAGACGCTGCAGCACCTTTTATCCAAGCACGCTTTTGCCATGTAGCCAGGCGACCAACAGTGTCAGTAGCAAGGCATACTTTGCTTGCTGCAGTGAAGTGTGAAAGATGGCAGAAGCAACTAATCTTGGACAGAGAATTGAGAAATATCCATGTTTATACAATCATACTTTACCTGAATACTCCAGAAAAGAAGTGACAGAAAAAGCATGGAGTAAGGTGGCAAAAGTAATGAAATGGTCAGGTAAGTAACATTCAATTTTTATTCATTATTTTAACTACAATACTTCCATTGCCTTCGGTTCATCAGTATTCATTATTGTTACTACAGTAATTCATTGCCATGGTAAAGCAACATTTGGTTTAAGAAAGTAGTTAGCCAAGTAGTCATATAACATTACTGGGGAACTTCTTTGCACAATGTTCAGAATAGAAGTAGAAGTAGATGGACCACTGATGGTAACATTAACATTAAATAAAGGGGAGATTCCAAAGTTCTGAATATCTACGGGCAATATTCTTCCACTCTTCTGTGTTGGGTACAGGCATGTTTCCATAAGGGTATCCTGCATTAATTGTGTGGTTTCCTCTATTACTCTAGTGATAGTGCCTTCTACTATTACAAAATAAAATGATAGTGATGTAAAAGTGCAACCAGTTGCTTAGTACCTAAAGATAAGAATAAATTATATTACATTTTTATTTCTTTTTCAGTGGACGATTGTAAAGAAAAATGGAAGAAAGTTAGGAATGAATTTTTACAGAGTCTAAAACCAGGTCCAAGTGGGAGTTCAGCTAAACATAAAAAACTGTATTATTTACATGATATAATGCAGTTTAAAGTACCTTACCTATGGCCAATAACACATGCAAAGGACACTGGGAACCTTCCATTTCCCCTGGATGATAACGAAGAAGAACATCAGCTGACAGAGGAAGTTGGACAAACTCAGACGGGACAATGGCACAATATTGTTGGAATAAAAGAACAGCCTGTAAACAAGATCGAGAAGAAAATAGACCGCAACAATATAAGATAAAGGCATGTGAGGAAGAAGTGGATGGATTTCTTGTTGACTATTTGAAACAAAAAACTGAAAGTACTGAAGACCTCCATAGGATGTTTCTTCTCAGCTTACCACCTGATGTAAATAGTCTTTCAGATGTGCAAATGCAGGCATTTAAAATAAAAGTGTTGCTGTTACTAGAAGAAATTATGAATACTTCACAAGATAGTCATGTTGATGTACTACAAATTATTTCACCAATATTAATTAAGTCACCAGAGTTAATAGAAGATATCGCAAGTATTTCACCAGCACCATCTGTTACCTCGCCAATTTCATGTAACACGTCATCAACTTCTTCCCTCATCAATTATCCCAAAAGTAGCTAAGATATTGAATAGCTAGAGGTGGTAGAAACACTCATTATCCCTAATTTGAATTGGAAAATTTGTAATTTGTTTAGATATTATTATATCAATAAATATATCTAATACTTATTTGAACATGATACATTATTTTACCTACTTACCTTAGAGTTATTTATTATTAAAATCCTTTCTTCAGGAGAAGTATGTTGACACATTACTGTGTCTTGCTTCTGTATGACTGGTTCCATAATCTGCAATAGATATTTATATGTACTTTTGGTTATTCTTTAAATGATTGAAATCGTCTTCAGATAATTCTCTTGTAGCCACAAATAGCCTAAAGTAAAGGTTTTTTTCAATGTCTGGATGAACCCAGAATCTCCTCTTTCTTCTGCATTTCCAAGCATGGAGGTATAGTAGTAAAACTTCATCTTCATCGCTCAACATCTTAGTAACTGAAGTGCATGCTCGCCACAACGCTTCATGTATAGAAAACAGGCTTAATTGTCAAACTGTGACAAGCTACATTCATTGTCGCTAAGCACACGTGTCTATGATGAGAAGCCTTGTGGATGGAGGGCCCAAGTTACTCCTAGAGGCTGAGGTTTTGGAATTGACGCAATTGGTTCCATGAAGGGTTCCAGTTATAAAGGTTAAGAAAAGACTGATTTAATTTTAAGATGAACATTGATGTAAACATTGCATATATGAGATGAGAAAAAGATATAAACTTAAATGTAAGATTTTCTTAGACAATGCACATTGACTGGAGTTGCAATTTAGAATTGTGAAATATATATATATTGTAAAATATGTCTTTTTTCCTAAATGTCAATATAATGGACTTCTGATTTACTAATCATCCTCTTAAGTCTTCAAAGATACATTTGAGTTAGTTTTACAGGATTGTAGCCACGAAGAAGCTGTTATCTTAATTATGATATTTTGTTTACCATCCCCAGTTAGTGCACAAACAGGCACTGAAATTGTTTAGCAAATCATGAATGGCAGACCGAGATATATGTTCAAACTTCTCATTAACCCAGTTCTAAGCTGAATGAGTATGACCAATCACAATATATCCCCCCCCAGAGCACAATTTGGGATTTTGCTGTCAAGGAATGTGTCTGAAGCTCCTGAACAAAGTTTTACCTGATTTTATTCACTGTGTCAGATTAGCCTATGATAAAAAGTTTTGTGGGAATAGAAAATGAAATTTGATGAGCATCATTGATTAACATTAGTTAGTTAATTATTTGAGAAACTATACTAGTCGNAACCAACAAATCTGTATTTATCTTATCTTAGCTCTAACTAACAAAGATATTAAACATATTAAAACACTCCATTAGAGAGAACTTTTTACTATACCAATAATTCTCTCTAGTAAAAAGTTCTCTAATGGAGTGTTTTAATATGTTTAATATTAATAATTACCACAAGGTTAGCCCCGAGTCTGTATCATTTAACAAAGATATTTTGGACATACTTAGCCAAGCTAGTGGGGTGGAATCAGTCAAATGTTGGGATAAAAAGGAGGGCTTTGTGCTCGTTACATCTTGGTGCTGTATGGCTCATATTGTATTAAGGCCAATGGATACAAGGCCTGAATATCCGCTTGCAGGCTGTTGGCAATAACATCGCTATGATTGCATGTATATAGATAAAATATTTGTTTTGGCCATTTGTTGTTTCTTTGTTAGGTAGGTTCATGCAAACTATAATGGAGAAATAAATTAAAGAATATACATAAAAACCTATCCCTTTCGTTGTAGTGTTACTCGGCAATTAGAAGTGATACGAAAATCTTCTGGGACATTATTTTAGCTTAATCCTTTATCTTCGAGTCCAGGCACTTTCCAAGTGCATAAGTATCACACAATTTCTGTAATCATGTCATTTGAGCAACATGTCCAGCACATTTGCACAGCAAATAAATTGAAAGAGCTTTGGTGCTAGAGTACGTCACCACTCCGCCTCCCCTCCACCACTCTTGGTGGAATGAATTTGCGTGAATTTACCATGTTTTGATTTGGTTTACTTTGACTCAGATTAAGTAGGAGATTGGCATTGACTTTTAATGTATATCATTTTAAAGGCAAAGAAATGTTCTTTTGAACGATGTACAACATGTCCCATTATAATGGCAGATCATCAAAGGGGAATGTGTCAAATTCCAGGTCTATACTATTTTCAATCCAACAGTAGTAATGCATCTTTATCACATAGTTGCCTAACTCATGTTTTCAAATGCAAATTTTGGGTATAGTAAGGCCTGGTGATCTCAAAGGTAGGGTATGTCTCTGTTATTTTTAAGAAGGAGCATTCCATGAAAGTCTTAAGCAAATCTGAGTAACAAAGCAGTGAAACTCTCCTTGTAATTCACTATTTATTGAAAACTTCTATCCATATTTCTGACCAATAGTGCTGTTATAATAATAAACTGTTATTAATAAACTGAAGTTTATGACTTATTAATTAAAATACTTGAATTTGAACCAATTGGTTCAGATATTTTGATGGAGATGATGATGTAAAACTGGTTAACAACTAATGCATACCAGAGATAAATCAAGAAAGCATTACAAGGAAATTATTGCTGAAATAGATAATTAATTCTGGTTAAATTGTTTGTTAAGGTTAAGAAAACACTAATTTCATTTTAAGATGAACATTGATGGAAATGCTGCATATCTGAGATGAGAATACATCTTTATGCAGTGGCATCAACATGAAGGACCTCAGATTCACTGACCCCCTGGAAATTAAATCCATGTTTTCTTAACCTTTATAACCGTCACCCTTCACAGGATCATTTCCTTCTATTCCAAACTCTCAAAACTCCATCTGCTAAAGGTTACTTATTCTTTTCCACAGTTGAGGAGGGGAGGGCTGTTCTTACAGCATTGTGACATGTATCACAAAACATTCTTCTTGTGTACCCCTAATCTTATGTTACCCACAGTGATTAAACTTTAATTTCCACTCTGCTATACATCTATTGAGAGAAAAATTGAAAACATAAAATCATCATTTTTCTCTGTCAGTTTGAAATCAGTCTTGTATAAAAGCTAGATTATAGTCATGATATCTTCCTTCTGTTAGATATATTGATGACATTTTCTGAAGTACCCTCACCCAAATGTCTAACTCCTGCTTTCCTTAAGTATAATATAAATTTATGAATGAATTCAATAGAATTTCTGTATTGGATAACATTATATGAGTCTATGCTCCAACCTGTATAAGATTATTTTAACTTCCTCTAAACTTATTGTTAAGTTAAACATATGTCACATAACTGAGCCATTGATACGTGCATATTTGGTTTATAATATTTCTGTTAGATGTTTATGCCTATGGTGTCATTTACTTGATATTTTTAAAGTTTGTTGTCTCCTTTGCTCTGTACATCTAATTTTAAAGGTATCAAACAGGTGAAAATTATTTTCGTTTTGATGAACAACTGTTATTTTGCTTCTTAATTTTAGGATCTGCCAGGAACATTGCTGTAAAAGTTCAACTTATGAATGGAGAGGAAGATCAAGATGCTCTTGCTGTAATATTTGGGAAATCATCCTGTCCTGAGTTCACATCAGAATCTTATACTACAGTTAACTACCATAACAAGTAAGGATCTAACAAGGGGAGTATCATCTTGAGATTTTCAAGGTATATTCCTAACTGAAAAATAATAGGTACTTGTCCAATCATTGAGACACTCGGCCTTTGTTTATGCAAAATTGGACTCTCACACGAGACTTTGTAGCAATAGGACATACCTTGTCGATGCTCTGTAGCTCCAATATTCTTAGGGTGATCTCTCTCTCTACCTTGAATTATATCCATGGTGTGATCACTCCACTCCACTTGTGAACATATTACGCTCACATTTGTTGGTTAGTTGTTTGTTGTTTCATCTTCCTGAAGTTTTGTGCTAGCCATTTTTGAGCTCTTATGTTCATTATTTCGTCCACATTGAATTTGCTCACTTATACTTCCTCCCCCTTGGTGGCAGTGGATTTCTTCAAAGAAGACCCCTTCAGCACTTACCAGTATTCCATAGATACAGAAAATGGTAGAAAATAGGCATGTTGTTCTTGTTAACACATCAAACTTTCCAGAGTACAGAAGCATGTTACATCACATATTGGTCATTTGACGAAATTTCCAATAGCCATACTTTGGATGCTGTGACCATGAGGTCTGCACTTTCACAAAATCCCTCCTCTCCACTCTCACCTGTTATTCGAAAACCTCAACAGTTACCCCAATAAGAGTTACACAACAGTCAACCAGGAACTTCTGTTGACTTTCCACCCCTTCTCAACCCTTCTCCTCCTGAGCACGAACAAAATATTTCTTCCAAGGTAATAGCTGGGATGGCTCAGCTTAGACCTGCAATTCCAAACACTCGTACATATGCTCACACAGTGGCAAACAGCAACATGCACCATGAGATGGTAGACAGCCCAGCACTTTAGTCTTTCAATGTGTAAAAATTAATCCTACTGTTGGTGGCCCCAACCAAAAGAAGGGATCAGTTTCCAAGGCAATTCCCAACACCCCTCAGCATACACATGTCATGGGTGTGGGCGACCTCTTAGGAGGAGGCAATGATGTCATACATGCAACTTGCTTGGCAAACCAACAAATCTGTATTTATCTTATCTTAGCTCTAACTAACAAAGATATTAAACATATTAAAACACTCCATTAGAGAGAACTTTTTACTATACCAATAATTCTCTCTAGTAAAAAGTTCTCTAATGGAGTGTTTTAATATGTTTAATATTAATAATTACCACAAGGTTAGCCCCGAGTCTGTATCATTTAACAAAGATATTTTGGACATACTTAGCCAAGCTAGTGGGGTGGAATCAGTCAAATGTTGGGATAAAAAGGAGGGCTTTGTGCTCGTTACATCTTGGTGCTGTATGGCTCATATTGTATTAAGGCCAATGGATACAAGGCCTGAATATCCGCTTGCAGGCTGTTGGCAATAACATCGCTATGATTGCATGTATATAGATAAAATATTTGTTTTGGCCATTTGTTGTTTCTTTGTTAGGTAGGTTCATGCAAACTATAATGGAGAAATAAATTAAAGAATATACATAAAAACCTATCCCTTTCGTTGTAGTGTTACTCGGCAATTAGAAGTGATACGAAAATCTTCTGGGACATTATTTTAGCTTAATCCTTTATCTTCGAGTCCAGGCACTTTCCAAGTGCATAAGTATCACACAATTTCTGTAATCATGTCATTTGAGCAACATGTCCAGCACATTTGCACAGCAAATAAATTGAAAGAGCTTTGGTGCTAGAGTACGTCACCACTCCGCCTCCCCTCCACCACTCTTGGTGGAATGAATTTGCGTGAATTTACCATGTTTTGATTTGGTTTACTTTGACTCAGATTAAGTAGGAGATTGGCATTGACTTTTAATGTATATCATTTTAAAGGCAAAGAAATGTTCTTTTGAACGATGTACAACATGTCCCATTATAATGGCAGATCATCAAAGGGGAATGTGTCAAATTCCAGGTCTATACTATTTTCAATCCAACAGTAGTAATGCATCTTTATCACATAGTTGCCTAACTCATGTTTTCAAATGCAAATTTTGGGTATAGTAAGGCCTGGTGATCTCAAAGGTAGGGTATGTCTCTGTTATTTTTAAGAAGGAGCATTCCATGAAAGTCTTAAGCAAATCTGAGTAACAAAGCAGTGAAACTCTCCTTGTAATTCACTATTTATTGAAAACTTCTATCCATATTTCTGACCAATAGTGCCACAAAACTTTTACTTTTATGATATTTTCTTCATTATTAAATATTTCAATTATATTATTTTATTCCCAAAAATGTTTTTATTTATGCCTTCTTATGTTCTTTCTTTACCTCCTTGTTACTTGCTTTGAATGACTTGTGGATAGGTTTACATTTATTTAAATATCCTGCAGTATATCCTGTAAGTTCTTATTTCCAGGATGCTTCCTAGAAAAGTTTGATGATATTGCCTTAGTTATAGTAGTAACACTGCTACGACAGCTTAGGTCATTTCGCACACGAACCCTCACCAAAAATCGAACCCAGGACCACTTTCACTGAAGTTGAATGCAAAACCCACTTGGCTACCTGGAGGCCCAGAAGTACTAATTTTTTAAGCCAATTCTTGTAATTCTGTCTATTACAGAAGACTGAAAAATTTCATTAATATTGTTTACTGGAGCCATTGTGTAATATTACCATATTTATAATTGCAAAGAAACCATAACAATTTGATTTAATTACTTCTTTATCCAGATAAACATGTTTAAATGAAAATATTTTTTCAGGTGCCCAGAATTCTATGATGAAATCAAAATTAAGATTCCAGCTAATTTGGGTGATCATCACCATCTTCTTTTCACATTTTACCACATAAGCTGTCAGCGCAAAATAGAGCAACCAACAGTTGAGACTCCTGTTGGATATACCGTAAGTTACCTCCCATTAGTTCTAAATTCTTTATAAATCAATGTGTCTTCTCTCTTGGTCAATCTAATGTACCTTTTTCACTCAAAGATTACCAAAATTTGGCTTGAATACCTTATGTGAGCTGATTTAAAACTTACACGCTTATTTCAGGTACAAAATACAGGGTGTCTGTAAATGATGTTTCCAATTTTAATGCTCTGTTATTCAGCACTAATTTAAGTTACACATACAAAATGCTTACCAGCTGAAAGATCATTTCAATGCATATTATTAAATATGGCATACAACCACCAGTTCTCCTTCTGTCCGCTACGCTGCGCTACATTCACCTGAACAGTAAAATGGCAACTGGGGGCGGAGAAAGCATTCTATTTATTAGCATTTCATGAAACAAAAATCCGTTGTCACAGTGCAGCGACAGTTTTGAGGGAAGTACAGGAAGATCCCTCCGAGTAAACCAGCAATTCGTGCTTGGTACGAGCGCTTTGTTACTGAGATCTGTGTGTGCAAACAGAAAAGTGCCGAAAGACCGCCAGTGAGCGCTGCAACCGTGGAAGCCATTCGCCAGACATTTGCTCGCAGTCCATGAAAATCTGTGCAGTGTGCCAGTCAAGAATTCAAAGTAGCGAAAACAACTGTCTGGCAAGTTCTTCAGAAATGCCTTAATCTGTGCCCGTATCAACTGCAGATGTTGCAAAAATTGAAATCCTCGGACAAAGTGAAGCGACTTAATTTCTGCAACAAAATCCTTGAGCAACTGGCTGTCAATGACATATTTCTTGACAAGTTGGTCTTCAGTGATGAAGCGACCTTCCACCTGTCGGGACAAGTGAATCGACAGAATATCAGAATTTGGGGCAGTGAAAATCCTCAAGAAAGTGTTGAGCATGAAAGAGACAGTCCTAAGGTTAATTTTTTTGCTGCATTGTCTAGAGAGAAGCTGTACGGGCCCTTCTACTTCATTGAATTGATGGTGACAAGGTTCATCTACCTAGACATGCTCAGTGAATGGTTAATGCCACAGCTGCAGGAGGACATTCCAGATGGTATTTATCAACAAGATGGTGCCCATCCACATTTTCATAATATAGTGAAATCGTTCTTGAATGAACACCTTCCTCAGCATTGGATTGGGTGCAGAGGCCCTATGGAATGGCCTCCGAGGTCCCCTGATCTGACGCCAATGGATTTCTTTTTGTGGAGTTATGTGAAGGACAATGTGTATATCCCTCCACTACCAACTACTCTGCAGGAGCTGCAGGCACGGATCAGAGAGGCTTTTGGTAAAATTGACGAAGAAATGAAGCACAGAGTGTGACAGGAGGTTGAATACTGCTATGATGTCGTTCGAGTTACTCAAGGTGCCCACATTGAGCTTTACAAATGACTTTATTTACCTCAATAAAACTTATTGAGTTGATAGTTGAGATGAGCTTATATGTGTTTTATGAGGGTAACCTTAAGTAAAGCTGAATAATGAAATATTGAAATCGGAAACATCATTTACGGACACCCTGTAGTTTGCTTTGCTATATCAGATGATGGTGATTGTTTTGAAATTGTAATTTATGATGCAATAGCCAACAATCGAAAAATAATTCTCGTATTTCCTAGAAAGTTGTTTTGGCCATTTGTTGTTTCTTTGTTAGGTAGGTTCATGCAAACTATAATGGAGAAATAAATTAAAGAATATACATAAAAACCTAGATGAACATTGATGTAAACATTGCATATATGAGATGAGAAAAAGATATAAACTTAAATGTAAGATTTTCTTAGACAATGCACATTGACTGGAGTTGCAATTTAGAATTGTGAAATATATATATATTGTAAAATATGTCTTTTTTCCTAAATGTCAATATAATGGACTTCTGATTTACTAATCATCCTCTTAAGTCTTCAAAGATACATTTGAGTTAGTTTTACAGGATTGTAGCCACGAAGAAGCTGTTATCTTAATTATGATATTTTGTTTACCATCCCCAGTTAGTGCACAAACAGGCACTGAAATTGTTTAGCAAATCATGAATGGCAGACCGAGATATATGTTCAAACTTCTCATTAACCCAGTTCTAAGCTGAATGAGTATGACCAATCACAATATATCCCCCCCCAGAGCACAATTTGGGATTTTGCTGTCAAGGAATGTGTCTGAAGCTCCTGAACAAAGTTTTACCTGATTTTATTCACTGTGTCAGATTAGCCTATGATAAAAAGTTTTGTGGGAATAGAAAATGAAATTTGATGAGCATCATTGATTAACATTAGTTAGTTAATTATTTGAGAAACTATACTAGTCGCTAGGTTCTTATAACAGGCTGATAGACTTGATGGAAACTTTATAATGTTTGCTTCATTAAATTAACTAAAATGATCTAATTCACATTAATAGGATATTGCCTATAGTAAGTAATAAAGTTGTTATAATAATAAACTGTTATTAATAAACTGAAGTTTATGACTTATTAATTAAAATACTTGAATTTGAACCAATTGGTTCAGATATTTTGATGGAGATGATGATGTAAAACTGGTTAACAACTAATGCATACCAGAGATAAATCAAGAAAGCATTACAAGGAAATTATTGCTGAAATNTTTTCTATTTTTTATTTCAACCTTTTTGTCAGTTAATGCAGTTTTGAACGATGAAACTCTTTTATATTGAGACATATATATTCTTATAAACAACATGTGTGGCTTAGTAGCACATATGAAGATTAGATTTTGCTCTTCCTAAAAGAAATTTTAATTTACGAAAGAAATTTTAATTTATGTTAAAATTTAACACACCCTAATTTAAATCTTCCAAACATTTCTTTTGTATTTCATGTTAAAATTTCATACCTCAGTTTCCATTAGTAAAAGTTAAATTTTAATTCATTGCTGTTGCTAGGAAGTTATCAATTAAATTGTGTAACTTTCACAATATCATGGTTACAAGTTAATGGTTTCTAAGAGTAACTGTATGACAACAGCTGATGCTGCAAAACTGTATTCTTTGAACTTTATTAAGAATTTGAGTTGAAAGTTTAAATTTTTGTCACCATTCTATGAGTAGCCTCATTGTTAAACAATACTGTACCATTTTTGAAATGATAAACAATTGATAAACGTTTTTTCATAGGTGAGAGTTATACATATTGGGCATATTTATGTTTGCCCAAGACCAAGAATCTATTTAACCAATAATGTGCATGAAAGGTAATACATGTTTATAGAATGCTGAAACATAACTGCTTCGTGTTTCAGGATCGCTATTTGAACAAATTTTTAAATCTCTGTTCTGCAGTAGAAGAAGGTAACATACCACAAAGAATAGGGGAAGCAAATATTGAAAATGAACTCAAGAACAGGTATAATCATCTTGAATATTTTTAAGCACAATTGAAGCTTTTTCAGTATTTTCAATTATATATGTTTCTGTTTTATATTTACAGTATCCTAGACCTCAATCATGCAAAACTGGATCCATTAGTTAATTTTTTACCTCTTATATTTGACAAATTGATATTTTTAATGGTAAAACCTCCTAGTGTTGGTGGGCAGCTGATGAACATTGGGCCAACCACTTTTGAAACTATTGCAATGCTTGTGCAAAACATATCAGTGAGTCTTCCTATTTATGCTACTTGTTTTAATATCATTATTAAAATCTGTAATTTAGACTCTTTTTGACTTAAGACTAGTTCATTTCAATGTCTGTACACCTTTTATTCCAGCTATTGCAAGAAGGGCATAGAGATCAACATGGAAGGCATTCTTTATTAACTACTTATATCAATTATCAGTGCAATCTCCCTTATCACATGGAAGGACAAACATTGTCCGGCATATCTCCTCCTCTGAGCCCTGGCTACATGCCTCGCCCAACAAGTGTGCAACTTTCAAAGAAACCTCTAAGGTAGGAACTTTGCCTGAGTTTAATTTAATCGCCTGAGGATAATTTCTTATTCATCTGAATAATTCCTATTTTTCAACCAGTAATTTATGTTTATACATTTTTCTGCTCTCAGTTAAGTTCACACCCTCATCTTGACTAGTTTAACCCCTCATCAATGGAGGAGATTCAAAGGATTCCTACTCCATGGTCGGAGGAGATTTAAATGGACTAGGGAAATTTTGAGCTGATCCAAAATAAGAATTTTTCACTCAGCATTCATATAACTGATTTACTTCAAAATCTAGAGTTCAGTTTCACTTTTCATTTATTTGCCTTACATAATTTGCATTTTGTAACTTTATGATTGCAAAATATGGTAATTTCATCACAGTTTGCCATCATTTTTAGCCCTGATGTAACATAAATGATGCCTTATTTCATTTCCTCACAACGTACTATCATCATATTCTCATTCTCAACCTTAAGTGGTTTATTAGCAGTGCCTTATCCTGCTGGGTCTGTGAAATATACCATTGGTCCAACTGCTTTTTATCTTTTGCTCTTTTTTTTATCAAAACAAAGTATCACCAAAATGTTTATGGAGCACTCTTCAGCAACTTATGAAGGCAGTCAAATTGTATGTAGGTTTCTTCTCTCTCTCTCTGATTCTCAACTTCATTGTAGGTATCTCTTTTGAGTGCTGGAATTAGATCCCTCAACTGCCCAATATAAATGGGCATGGCATAAACAGGATTTATAAGGGAAAGGAATATGGCTGCAGTTAGACATTAGAATTCAAGAAAAGCTCCAAAAAGCCATTGTTTGCAAGCAAACTAACCATTGAAAAATTCCAACCAGCAGGGGTTAGGGTTCTCAGTGGTCGTGCTTTGCAAGTATTGTTCTCAATACAAATTTTGGCAACTACATTGCAATCTTCAGGAGAAAAGAATAACTGTTATCATAACTACTATTATATAACTTTTATTATAACAGTTATTCCTCTCTTCAAAGATGGTAAAGTAGTTGCCAAAATACATATTGAGAACAGTACNTGTGGTAATTTAAATTTCAGCTAGACTTTTTGAGAATTATCTGTAGCCATGAGCATTATGTGGCATTAAATTTGCCATTTGGAACTCCTTTCACTCCGAGTTCTGCACCAGCATCTCCAAACCCATCTATTGCATCCTCCACAAGCCAGTCATCTTTCATATCCACTCTTGTTGGTGGCGATAAAACTAATTTTGCTGAATTGACTGCAGACTTCCGCCAACAGCATTTCCTTGTTGGTTTAGTGCTCAGTGACCTAGCTTCTGTTTTAGATCTTCAGTAAGTATCTAAGTTGCCTTATTAAGAATGATTATGCAAGGAACAAATATTTTGTTTGCAGAGATAAGCTTCCATCATATTTTCTCAAGATTTTCTTCTTCTAAATTATGCCCTCCATTGAACAATTTAGTAATGATTTTTCATCATATTACTATAATCACCAATAATCCTTAAAAGTTATTGTTTTTCTTATAATTAATTGTACTGTTTTATCAAAGCATTTTAGTAATACTTCTTCTTAAAGCTATGGGTAACACTTTAAATACCTTATGTTTAATGTCTTTAGTAGGACTTAATTATAGACTTCCATCTCTGATAAATATAGTGAATAATGGAAGGATATAGTCCTCGATAGTTCAGCTTTGTTTGGTAATCTTGAAAGTAATCCACACAGAAAGCAACTTCACTCTGCTTGTACCAGTAAACTCTGCTTGTGTGTAGTTCTTGAATAGTAAGTGGTTTCCAAGACAAAATTCAACATTCAACAAAAAGGGAAATATATGTGCACTTTATTTTATGTATTTTTTGGATAATCGATTTGTTTTCTTTCTAATTTTTTCATAGAATTCCTAATCAAAAACATTCAACATCTTCCTCTTACTAATGCTAATGGAGGATTTTTTTTCTTGTTGCACAGGAAAGTACATAAGCATTAATTATCAGATTTATGCTATTATCAGTATTTATTAAAGATTAGTTTATCAGTTTATGCAGTTTAAAGCAGATAAGAGAATAAAAAGACCCTATTGTGTATATCTCGCCTTGGGAAAATGATGAACCATAACATGTCCCAGAGTCATTCATTCTCTCTTCATTTCACTCCTAAGTGCTGACACTAGAGAAATAATATTTCTTTGAGTACAAGATACAGTTGTAAGAAGATCAAAAGTGTATACAAAAAAGTAAACATCTCTTACTACCAGAATTTAGCTTGCTACAGGTGAAATTGGCATTATTTAGTATGCTCTACCACCTAACACTTCCCAAAAACTCAATGTTTTGAGAATAAAAGAAAATGATTGACTGTTATTAAAAAACTACAAATTCACTTGTAAAAGCAACAAAAACTTTGCTGAACTAGAATATATATGTTTTTACATTTTGAAACATTAATTGCCAAAAAATTAAAAACCACTTTGGCACACCCCGTATTTAGGACGAGGGCATGTGAAGTTTCATCCTGGGTACCCAGTATGCAGGATGACATTGAAGGGTTAAGGTTTCATATATTGGTATGCTTCTTCTTATGTCATTGCTCAGTGAAGATACTTCAGATTTGTCTTTTGGATGGATTTAAACTTCTGATCGATGATGCTGAAAATTTTTTTCTAGGAGTAATAGCAATCCAAATCTTCATGGTGCAGATGAACAGGATGAAGAAGTTTCATCTATCTCCAAAGTATTAGATCGGACATCAAGTATGAGAACTAGTAAGTGCTTAATGTTTGCTTACCAGTTTCCTTATTATGTGAGCAATAATTAATTGATTTTTACTGTTTTATTTTTCAAATATAAAAAATTAACTGGTGTATAATAAGTATCCTGATTATTGATAATATGATTAATGGTGCTATTTGTTTAGCCTTTGATTCCTCATATTTCTCCTTTCTGCTTAGGTCCTAATCATGAGAATTACATGCATCCTATTACTAAGGTTCAACCAAAAAAAATTTTTCATGAAGAATTAGCTCTTCAGTGGGTGGTGTCCAGTGGATCTGCAAAAGAATTAGCCTTAACAAATGCATGGTACCTATTTTTCATACTTAACTTTTATTTATGCACTGTGTATGTCATTTTTAATTTTGATAAGGATAAATAGATGGTATTCTAACATCTTTTTCACTTTTGTAGCCATTCTTTTACAACTCTATATTTATGTCATTTGCTTTACCATGAGCATTAATTATTTACTCAAAATTTAACCTTTAGCCAGATTACTAATTAATATTTCTTTTCAGGTTCTTTTTTGAATTGATAGTAAAAAGTATGATTCAGCATCTTGCAGCTACTCGTAGTTTGGATGCTCCTCGTAAGATTCGGTTTGTTGAACAGTTTACAGATGACATTACTACTCTTGTTGCAACTGTTACTTCAGATATTATCTCACACTATAACAAAGATCAGAAGGTACTTAGTTTGTTGTGTATATTTACAAGAAAACTAGAAAACCTCTCAATGAATTTTAAGCAGAGTAACTTGATCATATATATGTGATACATTCATGGGTAACTGAGGAGATTGAAGCAGAGATCTTAAATAAAATACACCAAGTTACAAAGTGGAAATATCTCTTAGTATAACAATCTTTTTATGATAGCTGTAATTTTTTACTTCTCTGAATAAGAAATTGAGTGATATTTTAAATATATTCTGAATAATAATATTAATTAATCAGTACCTGATTGTCTTCTTCATGAGTTTAATCAATATTTTAAATTTATATGGTAATATATTCTTATGAATTTGGTAATTATTGCTCACATATAAATTTAATCTTGGTTATTTCTTTTACAGCTCTCTCAAAGTTTGAATTCTAGTCTTGCTTTCTTTTTATTTGATCTATTTTCTGTGATGGATAGAGGTTATGTATTCACTCTAGTTAAGTTGTATTATAAGCAGATTTCTACAAAAATATTTTCTCTCTCTGATGCAATAAGCCTCATTAGCTTCAAGGTAAATATTTAAAAATATTAATTGTAGTTTTCTGAAAAATTTTAATTCCTTGATATTGATTTTTTTTGTGCTATATAGCCTCTTGGTAATTTTATTGTCAATGTGGTAATTTAAATTTCAGCTAGACTTTTTGAGAATTATCTGTAGCCATGAGCATTATGTGGCATTAAATTTGCCATTTGGAACTCCTTTCACTCCGAGTTCTGCACCAGCATCTCCAAACCCATCTATTGCATCCTCCACAAGCCAGTCATCTTTCATATCCACTCTTGTTGGTGGCGATAAAACTAATTTTGCTGAATTGACTG
This sequence comes from Ladona fulva, assembly GCA_000376725.2. Classification (NCBI taxonomy): domain Eukaryota; kingdom Metazoa; phylum Arthropoda; class Insecta; order Odonata; family Libellulidae; genus Ladona; species Ladona fulva. The sequence continues at coordinate 62,983 of KZ309463.1, forward strand.
CAGACTTCCGCCAACAGCATTTCCTTGTTGGTTTAGTGCTCAGTGACCTAGCTTCTGTTTTAGATCTTCAGTAAGTATCTAAGTTGCCTTATTAAGAATGATTATGCAAGGAACAAATATTTTGTTTGCAGAGATAAGCTTCCATCATATTTTCTCAAGATTTTCTTCTTCTAAATTATGCCCTCCATTGAACAATTTAGTAATGATTTTTCATCATATTACTATAATCACCAATAATCCTTAAAAGTTATTGTTTTTCTTATAATTAATTGTACTGTTTTATCAAAGCATTTTAGTAATACTTCTTCTTAAAGCTATGGGTAACACTTTAAATACCTTATGTTTAATGTCTTTAGTAGGACTTAATTATAGACTTCCATTGTTAGGAATAAAGATTTAGTAATTTTTGGACCTAATATCCATTCTAATCTAAGGGAATAAATTCCAAATGTATTTATAGGTATACTTATGTCATTTAACAGAAATCCTGGCTTACATCATAAGGCTGTCAACATTATTCGTAATTTAATGACCTGTCATGACTGTGATCCTCGTTATTCTGAGCAGCAGTGTAAAGCAAGAGTGGCTGCTCTATATTTGCCTTTAATAGGGATTGTGATGGATTCATTGCCACAGTTGTATGCTTGGAATAGTGACTATAGAGGTGAGATACAGTGCTAAATTTTTTATCATTTAACTGTGATATCACCTGTAAAGAATTTATTCCTAATTGATCAGGCCGTACATTACTTGGTCAAGGCCATGATGAGATGGACGCACAAACTAGCATCAATCAGTCTGTTGCTATGGCTATAGCTGGCTCCTCTATGTTTGGAAATAAAACGAATGGAGCTGAAGCTTATGATCCATTCAAACAAGTTAGTGGATTATTTTATTTTAATGTTCCAAATAATCTTTTATTCTCTTCCTGACCTATTATTAGTTCCAAATGAATTTTAAGCTATAAAATGAGCTACTATAAAGTCGCATTTCTCCATTCTTTTATTGCTAATGAATATTATGTATCCGTACTACAACTACATGCTAACTACATATTTTATATATCCTCTCATAATTTTTCATAAGTTCCTAATAGTTTATATGGTAAAATTCATTCAATATTTATTATCAATAAGTATGCTTGTTTACTTTAATAAATCTTTACTTTTCAGCCACGAAAGTCTGCTTTGAGCAGTGAAACATCCAGAAATTTGTTAATGTGCTTCCTTTGGGTGATTAAAAATATTGATAAGAATGTATTAAAGTTGTGGTGGGCTGATATGCCCTTAACTAGAATCCATCAACTTCTGGAAGTTCTGAACATTTGCATATCTTGCTTTGAGTACAAAGTATGTGTATTTATCACATTTTCTCAATGTAATGGCATTAAATTAGTGTGGAATTTTAACTTCAAAATATAATTTCTCAGGGAAAGAAAGCCATCAAACGATGTGCTCAGCAAAATTTTCGGAAAACCTCAGACATCAAATCTCGCTTGGAGGATGTAATATTAGGACAGGGGTCTGCCAGAAGTGAAATGATGATGCGACGAAAAGGTTCATTTGTTATTTTTTGCGTGAAGTATATTTTGATTTAATTATAAGAAAACCTTAACCATTAAATGATTGGTTGAAAAATTCATACCTCACAAATATATCTCAAAATGACTTTATTATTCTTAAGAGTCAATTTTCATTGAGTTCTTGTCTGTCCCATATGAACTAATTAATTTTTAACTTTGTTGAGAAAATTTGATCTGTTGTCATAATACATGCTTGCAGAACGTAAACCTCCATCACCATCAGGCTGGCCTGGTGACCGGTTACGTTGGCGCAAAGATCAAATGGCTTGGAAGCCATATTTAGACACGCCTGAGCGTCCTCGAGCCGAGGTTGAAACTGATGCACACATAGAAGGCAATTTAGCCACCGAAGTCAGTTTAATCATCCTGGATACACTGGAACTTATTGTGCAAGTAAGTGTATAGACATTCATGAATCTATTATAACAACTTAAGTTTAAAATAAAGAGGAATTTAAATTTGATATAATCTACTTTTTTTTTTGTGCTTTTATAACTTTCATGCTTTATATTGCCTTTGCAGGTTTCTTCCCTTTCTGATAACCTTCAAGGACTGCTTGGTGTAGTTCTTAAAGTTCTACTTCAGGCACTGGCAAGAAATCAAAGCACATGTGTTTTGCAGTGTATGTTTGCCACTCAGCGATCAATAGTATTTAAGGTAAAACATTTTTCAGCTCCAAATTACCTTGAAGCTACTCTAAGTAAAATTAACTCTCTCTATGTAGCTAAATAGCTACATTGAGTTTCCTTTCATGAAACTTTTTATTCTTTGGAACTGTGGTTATTCAAGCCAGAAGAAAGGTCCAGTAAGTCAGGACAATTAGTGTGTATGTACTTCCTTCAGAACTTTATTTCAGCATGTTAACTTATTACTGTTACTAATAAGCTCCCAGTCTTGTTTAAAATCATGTATGACAATGAATCAGTTACATATATAAGTACAAAATATCATAACCATAATTTGCAGATTCAGTTCTAATATCTTGTCTTTAATTAATTATAAGCCAAGTTTCTTTTATATAAGAAACATTAATTGCTGATTAATAATTTTATGTGCAGAGAAGATTGATCTTGTTTTTTAATGTTATTTTTGTTCTTTTCTAGTACCCAAATTTATTGTTTGATGAAGAAAGTGAGCAGTGTGCAGATCTCTGCTTACGACTTTTGAAGCATTGCAGTTCAAATATTGGAGCTGTTAGATCTCAGGCTTCCGCTTCTTTGTACCTTTTGATGAGGCAAAATTTTGAAATTGGAAATGTGAGTTTTGTAATAACCTGCTGTGTGTCTTTTGCATACTGAAACAGAGTATTATCCTACCAAACCAAACTAAAGTGTTTTATTTAGAGTCTCTGAGCCTCCTTTATCATATTCTTCATGATTAATTGATACACATTCTTTTTTTATAGAATTTTGCTCGAGTTAAGATGCAAGTGACAATGTCATTGTCATCTTTGGTTGGAACTAGTCAAGCCTTTAGTGAAGAATCACTAAGGAGATCCTTAAAAACTATTCTAGTGTATGCTGAAGATGATTCAGAATTACAAGACACTACATTCCCTGAACAGGTGAGGTTTCTACTTCTCAGTATGAACAGCTGTTTGTGAGTCACCAGTACTGTAAACCATTTTTTTCCATTTTTGTTAGTGGTTTAAAATGTATTAAATAAATTGATTTTCCTTGTATGAAACTTAAAATGTGAAAGAGTAATTCATACCAAGGTTTAGCTGTAGTTACTCTGCAAACTGTATAAGAATTAAGCTTGAATGTAACTTAAATGCATTTCAGGTGAAGGATTTAGTGTTCAATCTGCATATGATTCTCTCTGATACTGTAAAAATGAAAGAGTTCCAGGAAGACCCAGAAATGTTGCTTGATCTAATGTATCGCATTGCCAAAGGATACCAAAATTCTCCTGATCTTCGTTTGACTTGGTTGGCCAATATGGCTCAAAAACATATGGAGGTAATTTCTTTATACTTTTCTTGTCGGAGATCATTTCAAATAAAGGAAAATTCCAACTACAAGATGGTCTCATTAAAATATCGTTAGATTTTGTAACTTTTTTATGGGGCCATCCTATAGGAGAATTTCCTTTGTTTTTGAATAATGAAGTCTGACTGTGAATTAACTGAATTCTGTCTTATATTGAAGTGAAATATTGATAGTTTTTCTAATTGCTTAACAAATAAGTAGAAATTTATTTCTTAATTTACTGTTCACATTTTGATGAAATGTCTCTTCTAGAAAGGGATATTGTTCCTCTTAAAAAAAGATTCTGTCAGTTTGCAAATAAGCTTATTAGTTAGGTGATGCTCTTTAAGCCATGATAGTTAACAACTTAGTTGTACTTAGATCCAATGAAATAACAGCTCTCCATCATTTTGTTCCATATTTTGATGATTATTTGGTTAGATAGGAAATACACAATGCAGAAGCCTGTATTATATATATTTCACTTTAACCATCCATTATAAGAATGATTTTGAATGTTTGAGGAACAACCTATAGCGTTTTTCACCTATTTTAAAATTTATAAAGGTATCATGAAGAAAAGCTTGCATTGGGTAATGATAGTTTTTATTTAATGGTTACTGAAATATTTCTGTGACCAATTTTCTATGTTATAGAGGAACAATCATACAGAGGCTGCTATGTGCTTGGTGCATAGTTCTGCTCTAGTAGCTGAATATTTGCATATGCTAGAAGATTTACATCACTTACCAGTTGGTGCTGTTAGTTTTGAACATGTTACACCAAATGCTTTGGAAGAGAGTGCTGTCTCTGACGATGTTTTGAGTCCAGATGAAGAAGGAGTTTGTCTAGGAAAGGATTTTACTGAGAGTGGTCTTGTTGGATTACTTGAACATGCTGCAAATTCATTCCACATGGTAGGTTTACTTGTTTTTATTTATTTTCATGTTAACAAATATTATTTTATACAATTTTGCTTCAGAGTTCTTAAATTCTGCAATATTTCAGGCTGGAATGTATGAGGCCATGAATTATGTTTACAAAATTCTGATACCTATAGCTGAATCAAACAGGGATTACAAAAAGCTTTCCAATATACATGGGTAAGAAATTATAGTCATATTTTTTATTGACTGAAAATTTTAGCGTAATGCCTGTGATTAAGAAACTGATTATTATGTTATCTTCCTAATCAGAATAATTCAATGGTTAGTTAAGCATATTTTTGTACTGCCTTGTCTTTTCACATGTATATACAGTTGATTACTCAATAAACTTACCACCTCAGATGCAACCCACATCACAGGCACTCAGTTTGAAGTGAGCAAGCCTTGAGAAGTGAGGGAGATATAAATATGTAGAAGATGGTTTGCTATGCACCTTTGCTTGTAGCGTTTGAATGGATTTGTTTTGCTATTATTATTGCAATCACTTAATATTATCCATTGTTTTGTGGCATTAACATAGCAGTTGTTGTTATAGGCTTTGGAGAGGGGCCTTAGGCAACTAGGCAAAATGAAGAGTGAGGTAGTTTTCCCTCGCTTTCTTCCCTAAGATTGTTATAAGCAGATTAAGTCCATATAAGTGAAGCACAATGACTCTGCAAGTGACACATTTGTAGCATACAAAAAGGAGAGACCTTAATCAATACCATTATTCAACATCACTCATACCTCATTAGCTTTCATATTATCACAGCAATGAACTAAATTGAGATCAAAATAAATGATAGCTATATTTCCTTTATCCTGTGCCATTAGATGAATGAAAAATATTCTATTCATCAAGAAATGATTGCAGGCACAATATAGCAGTATAGTAATATAAAGAAATTGAGGTCAGGATGTGTGAATTCAGTGGTTAAAAAGTTGTTTCTAGAATTCAGTGTTTCATCAGGTACCCCACCTCCACTAAAGACAGGAGTGTCCCACTTGAAACTGACAGAGACAGTGTTTATACTGTTAAACTCTGTTCCATCGGTCCCTTGGTCTTCTTCTTGGTCTCTTCACATCTCTTGGTATCCAGTTCAGAACTGCTTATGTCCATCGGTTGTCGTTTCTCCTTGCAACATGGCCTGCCCACATCCATTTCAGTGATCTTACCTTATCTATGATGTCTGTCACTCCTGTTATCTTCCTAACCCAGGTGTT